>BPLQ01012135.1:0-75020 GCA_021605075.1 Caerostris darwini | reverse complement strand
GTTATTAAAGAAAATAATTATGTTTTCAACGTCATTAAAGGAAATAATAATGTTTTTATTTTTATTAAAGACTTATAAACTTAAAAAATATGCTTCATTCGACAAGTATTTTGATTTTCCAAGAATACCGTTACGTTTTGTAAAAAGAATCACAGGGACATTTTTAATAAATTTGAATTAATTTTAAATCCATCAGATCTATTATCTATTATCAGAATTTTAAATCTATTTAAATTCTTCATTCAAGAGATTTATTTATTTATTTAAATTTTTCAAATCTTAAAAAACACTACATGATTTTTTTTCAAAATAGCGTGAAGTCATGAATATTAAAACGAGTCATAAAAGTTTCAGAAAATCAAATATAAATTATTATAGTTGAACACTATTGAAAAATAATAAGCTTCAAATAGGAATTTTTTCATAAATAATTGCATTCAAACACTCCTGTACTTTTTTGTTTCTTGTAAATTTTTTGTCAAAGGAATTTCAAACTGAAATTATTCCTATATAAACATTTTAAAATATTGAGGGTGAAATATCAAAAGGTCGAACAAATATTCTTTGTAAATGATTGAAAAGAAGCACGGCAAATAGTATAATTTAAGAAATCTATAAATAGTAAGTACAGAATATCATTGATGAACTCTTTTGATAGAATTTGTGTGTTAGGCGTCAAACTTATTTTTTTGCTTTTGGAGTATAAAAAAAATCTTAAAAATGCCAACAAAAGTTTTTGATAAAGATAAATATTCAGAAGTACATTTTCATATCAGAATTTCGTCGAATTAATAATTTATTTTTGAATTACGAAAACAAACTTATTTATTGAGCTTTTTTAATTACTTATTTTTAAAATTTGCTCTAACTCATTTCTATAAATATTAACAATAAAAAAAATTGTGTATAAATTTACATGGACCAGTAGAATATGAACCAATTAGAAAATATTCTTTGAGGGTTTATTAATATTTTTATTATATTAAAAACATTTTATTGCAAACAGTAGCATTATTAAGCTTCATATCATCAAATGAGTAAAAAGGGTATTTTAGACCAGTGATCTCAAAACATTTTTGATTGCCTGAAATCAGAAAATTTATGCCCCATATATTATAATTTTTTTATTATTATTAAGTCTCTCTTTCTCACTGTTTGCTTTGTGTGTATCTGCTTGTGCATGGTTTCAATTTACATCCAAATTTCAACAAATTCCACAATATCAACTGAAAAAAAATCGAATTCGATCAATATTCTTAAAAAATTAGCCAATTAGGTTTAATTATCTAGTGCATGAATAAACCTAAATGTTTAAAGGATTGTTTAAAAGAATTTATTGTGTTGAAGATTTATTGTTTATTTCTAATTAAATGGAAACTACTTTTCCAATGTAAAATTGCGCTATAAAATATTTCCAGAAATCATCTCTTTGATTAGCATATTGTTTAAAATTAAATTACCCTTAAAATAAAATTAAATATTCTGACTTTACATTTCATATAAACAATTGAAAGCAGACGATTTTTTCAACTAACCATTTATTTGTAGAAAATCATTTTTATTTGTTTTTATAAATATTTTTCAATATTATATCCAGTATCGATCACTTAATAATCACTGGCAGTTGATCGTTTTTTGCTATCTTTTATTTAAAATAATTTAATTTAATTTTCATTATTTTGATTTAAAATGTTATTTTAATAAAAAAAAATTTACAAAAAAATTCTAAATATTTATTTTTTTAGTTAAATAATGTAATTTTAATACATTTATAATATTAAATTGTTAAAACAAGACATTATATTGTTGTAATATCTTTAAAAACTGTAGAACTTAAATTTAAACAAAATAAATGGAGTTCTACTATTTTATCTGGTGAATAATTGAAATTTACGAAAATATTTTTATTAGTATTTTTTTTAATTAAATAAGAAACCTATATTTTATTGCCACCAGATAGCACTAACCATTGTTTGTTAAAGAATTACGAATAGAAAATAATAAAAAGCTCTTTTCTCATCTGATATCATTTTCATAATTTGCTTTCGTTTTTATTATCGCTTTTGTCATCTGTCTTTATTTTTTATCGTTTCGATTGCTTTGGATTCAAAATTAAAATGTTTTTAACATGTTTTTTGTATTAGAATTGCTAATTTCATAGAAATATTTAGTGACAATTTATTATTTATTTACCAACTTATTGTTTTCTGTAGCTGGGCAACGCCGGACATGTGCTATTATATATATATATAATGTGTGTGCCAACAAAAATTTTTTTATTATTATTTATTTACTTTAAACAATATAAATATAGTTCTCCACTATTTGTGTGAAAAGGTACCACACACTTTGAACACCACTGTTTAAACAATGTCATTGACTTGCCCTCACTAGAAAAAGTTAAATGGTGTGTAATTTACGATCTCCGTTTTTTCTCTATGCTCCATTTTTAATAATAGAGAGTTTTTGCATACCGTATTTTTATAATACGGTATTTTCTTCTCCCTAGCGCGCATGCTCATAGGAAACATTATTACAGATACGCATACGCAATTTGCTATGAGCATGCGCGCTAGGGAGGAAAAAGTACCGTATTACAAAAATACGGTATGCAAAAACTCTCTATTGACGTCAAAATTACCCGTAATGAAACGTTATTTAGCTGCGGTGTTGCCACATAAACATTTTTGGGTTTACGTCAGTATAATCAATTATATATGAACACATTTTCTGACAAAATATTAGCTTAATAAACTTATTTTAATTAATATGAAGGTAAAATTTTATGTGTTAAAATGTTACTCATACAGATTTATTTAAATGTTTATTTAGAAAGATTTCAAAAAAAATTTCTGAAATGAAACCGCTTATTTTTAACTGCTATGCAATTGTATTTAATAAATAGTCAAATTGATAAAAATGGTAAGCAACATATACTAAAGAATTAAGAGCCTCATTATTAGTCTACAGTAAATAAATTGTTATAAACTCATTAATAAGTTATTATTTAGACTATGTGGATTTGACTTAATAGAAGTAATAATTGCTTACTATTATTTTTTATGACAATGGAAATTAAACATAAATGTTAACTATGCAGCATAAATCAGCATTAAAAATAACAACAGATTGTAAAATTTTAAGACGTACAGTTTAACGTGGATTCCGAATCCATGCTACCGCCAGGTAACCCGTGCCACCGTGGTATCAACGGTCAGAGCGCTAGCCACTTGATCATCAGGCCGCTCAAAAAATTTGAAAACCGCTGAATTGAGCTAATGATTCATAGGTTTTGAAAAATAGCTGTTTTATAATGAGCAATATTTGTAAACCATCAGGTACATTGATTGAAGGTAATATATTTTGATTATTTTATACAAAAAAATGAAAGTTTTTTCGGAGAAACAAATTCAAAATATTTAAAAAAAATAAATATAAACACAAAATTTGACAAATCCTGAAAGAATATTAAAAAAAAAAGAAAAAAATCTATTAATTTATCTTTCCTATTCAAAAGTCAAAGTCTCTCTATCAGTTTTTCAAACCAGCCATTCACACTTTTAAAGCCTACGGGGGGGAATGGATATTTTGTGTGCAAAGGTCTTGAAAAGAGAGAAATCATAGATCAAAAATAAGTGTCGCTTGGACCCACCTAAAAAACTGAAAAATTCATTTTATGTCAGATACCGTGTTGACTCTGAAGCGTAGCTTTAGGTGTTCTTTAATATATATATATATTCTACAGGATTGTATTCAAGCTATCATAAACGAAAACTTTTGCAATTTGTTCTTGTCTTTCTCTTCGATCTAAGATATATCTTTAGCTACAAAAAAGAAAGAATGAAAAAATAAAAGTTCAAGAGATTTTTCTGCAAAATAAACACTCGCAGCAACATTTGTATCAGATAAATTTCAAGGGCTTTAGAGGGTGGAATTTTTGAACGCAGATCTTGAAAAGTAAGGCATTTGTCAGATGCATTTTAGGGAAAGAGCATTTCTTCTTTTACTTGATGTTTGTGTTTGCCGCTCTTCGAAAACCTTTTACATTTATCGTTCCGTTTTATGTGGCTCGTTTGTTGCACTTCACGTATGGTGAGATCAGAAGATTTCTGACTTCTATTTGTGATTAAATTATATTGCATTTCTGTCATTTTGTGTACATATTTTGGAGATGATGAGTAAACAATTTGCAATTTTGTATATGAATATTTATTAGTATACGAATTTTAATTAATTTTTTTCTTTAATTTTTTATTTTCTAATGAAAGAAAAACGCAGACAATCTAAATATAAAATATTTAGCTTTATCAAATTATATGGAATGAAAAATGGGTTTTTGTATCGACTTGTTGATATTACAAACCAGATCCTGATGGTCGAGTGACTGACTCTGGCACTCTGTGGTAAAGGGTTCGGAGTCGAGTACCAGCTTTGCCATATATGTTTCTAGTGTTTCGAAATCCACTTTAAGCAGTAGGTCTCGGTTTAACATAGCTGTAGAGCGTTGAAAGTAGGGCTGACAACTGTAAGCCGTAAAAAGAAAACATCTCCTGTCTTAAAATGTGCCAGTAGGCAGAAGGCTTTGGCCAACCAAGGAGCTGTTGAGTCAATGAAGAAGAGATTTCAAACTCACCATCTTTTCTTCATTCCAACTTTTCTTGCAACTTATAAGACTCTACCGTCTTTAAAAAAGTACTTTGTGGAGTTGCTAATCTAACAATAACTGAAGAGGAAGAACTGGTAATTGTATCAGCTGTTAGTGAATTTAGGATATAACAAAAGGGGTCGTCTCTTGGAACCTTTTGGATTCCTATCAAAAAATGCATGTAAATGTCTAGACAAACTTTAAAAATTTTACTACAATTTTATGATTTAGGGTTTTTTATCCTCACCTCAGTGTAATAGGTTTTGCTTTTATAACACACTATAATTATAAATAATAAAGGACATTGATTCAAATAAATATATTTTAATTATTATTCATTTGATACATGGAAATGAAAGTTTTTTTAGAAACAAGTTCAAAATATTTAATAAAAAATAAAAAAATAAAAAAATTGTTGTTAGGGAATAAAATAAATAATTTTTCTTCCCTATTCAAAGGTCAATGTCTATGTATCAGTATTCAAACCAGCCATTCATACTTTTAGAGCCTACGGGTGAATGGATGTTTTTGTGCAGAGGCCTTAAAAAGGAAAATTTCATTTTATGTCAGATACCGTGTTTACTCTGGAGCGTAAAGCTTTAGGTGTTCTTTAATATATATATTTATTCTCACAGGATTGTATTCAAGCTATCCTAAACGAAAACTTTTGCAACTTTTTTTTGTCTTCCACTTCGATCCAAGATATATCTTGAGCGACAAAAAAGAGAAGAATAAAAAAAAATAGAAGATCAAAAGGTTTTTCTGCAAAATAAACACTCGCAGCTATCTTTGCACCAGATAAATTTCAAGTCTTCTTAAGGTTCGAATTTTCGAACGCAGATCTGGAAAAGTAAGGCATTTGTCAGATGCATTTTAAGAAAGGGCATTTCTTCTTTTACTTGATGTTTATGCTTACCGTTCGTAGAAAAATCTTTTACATGTGTCGCTCCGTTTTATATGGCTCGTTTGTTGTATTTCGCGTATGGTAAGATATGTATGTTTTATTTGACTTCTATCGGTGATTAACTTATATTGGCATTTTTTTTCATATGCAGATTCTAAATATGATGTGTTAATATCTCGAAATTTTGTATTTGAATTTTAATTAATTATTTACAATAATTTATTATTTTCTGATGAGGGGAAAATGTCGACAGTCTGAAGATAAAACATTTAGCTTCGTTGAATTATATGGAAACAAAAATAATTTTTTTCCCGTCTTGTTGATATTACAAATTGGAACCTGATGGTCAATTAACTAGCGAAATTGATCCAAGGACAATTCCGAAATATGTGCCACAATATGTGCCGAAATATGTGCCACATATTTCGGTTGGAATTCCGATGGTGCCATGGATGTTCGTAGTGGTTTGAAATACACTTTAAACCGTAGGTACCGGACTCCTATGACTGTAAGAGCATCATGGAACCAAGTTAGAATTCCCACCCACATCATTACAAAATGTACAGCGGCAACTCAGCTCTAGTAGTAGTAGTAGTCTAACTAACGAGGCAAGATGCTGAACATCACAAACCAAAGCTGCCCCTTTTCCAAACCTCCATGAGTAGATTACTCATAGGATCAAGGCCTAAGAGCTCAGGTCCCTGCCTAATATGAAGGTAAAGCATTGGGCCGGCAATCCTACCCCATAAAAAGAAAAACATCTCTAGCCTCGAAATCTGCCAGTAGGTAGACGCTCTTGGGCCCCCATGAGGCTGTCGCGAATGAAAGTGAATAATCTATTTCATTTTATTATCGTCTGCATTGAGAACCCCACCTTCTTTCGCTGTGTATCATACCTTCATTTCTACCAGCAGAAAGATATATCCAGGCCCTTCTGCAGAATAGTCCTTGGATACTACTAAAGAAGTTCCTTCTATTTAAGAGAGCGTTGCTTATGCACTATAGCAGCTATTGCCATGTAGACGAAAGGAACGGTTACAGTTGTATTTTAAAATGCCATGTAATAAGTAACTTTTTTTGAAACACATTTTATGGAAAAATTAAAAAATGCAAAATAATTCGGTTATAAATATTATTAAATAAGATATAATAGTATAAAATTAGAGGCATGAGTGGCAAGTGTTTGACTCTGATGCCACAGGTTTCGTGTTCGAGTCACAACGGTACATGGACGTTTGTATTAGTTCGGAATCCATTTAATATCAAGGTAATATATTTTGAATATTATTCTTTTGATACAAGGACATGAAAGTTTTTTGGAAAGAACAAACTCAAAATATTTAATTAAATATAAAATATAAATAAAAAATTTGACTGATGTTGTAAGAACATAAAAAAGAAAAAATAAATATATTAATTTTTCTGCCCTATTCAGAGATCAAAGTCTATCTATCAGTTTTTCAAACCAGCCATTCACACTTTTAAGGCCTACGGGGGGGGGATATGGACATTTTTGTGCAGAGGCCTTAAAAAGAGAGGAATCATAGATCAAAAATAAGTGTCGCTTGGGCTCCCCCCCGTAAAAAAATGAAAATTTCATTTTTTGTCAGATACCGTGTTTACTCTAGAACGTAAAGCTTTAGATGTTCTTTAATCTATATATATATTCTTGCAGGATTGTATTCAAGTTATCTTAAACCAAAACTTTTGCAATTTTTTTTTTTTTTTTTTTTTTGTCTTTCTCTTCGAAACAAGATATATCTTAAGCTGCAAAAAAAAGAAAAGATTTTTCTGCAAAATAAACACTAGCAGTATCAGATAAATTTTGAAGATTCTTAAGGTTTTTTTTCAAATGCATTTTAAGCAAGGGGTATTTCTTCTTTTACGTGTTGTTTGTGCTTGCCGTTTGTAGAAAAACTTTTACATGTGTCGTTCCGTTTTATGTGGCTCGTTTGTTGCATTTCACGTATGGCAAGATCTGAATGTTTTTGACTTCTATTTGCGATTAACTTATATGTAATTTCCTACATTTTGTGTGCATTATATCCGGAAATAATGTGTAAATATTTTAAAATATTTTATTCGAAATTTAATTAATTATTTATACTAATTTTTATTTTCTAATGAGGTAAAGAAAAGGAGAGAGCTTAAAGTTAAAAAAGTTATTCTCTTTCAATTATATGGAATCAAAAATGAGTTTTTTTTCGTCTTGGTGTTTTTATGAACTAGTGCTCTAGTGCTGTTGAGTGATTGACCACGAGGTGTAGTGTTTGAAGCGACAGGTTTCGGATTGGAGTCCCAGTAGTGCCATGGATGTGTGAAGTGGTTCAGAATCCTCTTTTATTAAGCCATAACTCATATCTCATATGACTGTAAGAACGTCACGGGGCCAAGTCAGATTTCTACCTACGGGTGCTACATCACAAACAGAAGCTGCCAACTTTTCATCCATCCATGAAAAGATTCATGGGATCAGGTTCTCACAGACTCTAGTAACTGCCTAATATGACTATAAAGACCTGGGCTGAGGGAGTCGTTGGGCTGTCCCAGTTTAATATGACTACTACTACTACACCACACTACATCACAGGCCATAGAGCTGAGATGCCCGTCTACAGTTTGAGAGTGATGTGGATGAGAAAAAGTCTCATTGAACTCTGTGACGCTCTAAGGTCATATGAGGCCGGCACCTACGGCTAAAAGTGGATTTCGAAACACTACAAAAATCCATGGCACCGCCGGGACCCGAACGCGAAACCTGTGATAACGAGCGCCAGAGTGCTAGCAATTCGGACAGTCAGTCCCACTTCCCCTCTAATTCCACTGTAATGCATTGAACGTTGGGCTGATAATCCTACCCTGTAAAAAGAAAAACATCTTTTTTCTCGAAATTTGCTAGTAGGTAGACGGCCTTGCTTCACCATGGGCCAAAGAAAGAGAATAATCCCTTTCCTTTTATTATCGTCTGCGCTAAGCAACCCCACCTTCTTCCGCTGTGTATCATAACTTTCATTCCAACCAGCAGAACGATAAATTCAGGCCCTTCCCCAGAACAATCCTTGGGTACTGCTGAAGAAGCTCCTTCTATTTAAGAGAGCGTTATTGATGCGCTATAGTTGCTATTGCCATATAAACGTATTAAACGGTTACAGTTTTATTTTAAAAAGCCGTATAATAAATAAATTTTTTTGAAACAAATTTTAATCAAAGATTAAAAAAAGGAAAACAATTCGGCTATAAATATTGTCAAATAAGATAAAATAGTATAAAATTAGAGGCCTAATGGCTGTGTGGCTGGTCTCTCGATACCACAGGTTCAAGACCCGAAGCTGTCATTTTCGTTTGTATTAATTCGAAATTCACTTCATATCAATGTAATATATTTTGATACAAGGAAATGAAAGTTTTTGGTAGTTTGACTAATGTTGTAAGAACATCAAATATATGCACTGTGACAAAAGTCATGGGATAGCAATATGCAAAGTTTCAGATGGCAGTAGCATCGCGTACAGGTATAAATGCGCAAGAGCCTGTTCAATTAAATGATGATGACCGCATTAACAACTTTGACGGAATGTTGTTGGAGCTAGACGCATGGGTCATGCAATTTCGAAATCGTTAGGGAATTCAACATTCCCAGATCCACTGTGTCAAGAGTAATCCATGCCGAGAGTATGAAATTTCAGGCATAACATCCCACCATGGACAGCGCGGTTTGCACTTAACGACCGAGACCGGCGACATCTGCAAAGAGTCGTAAATTCTAACAGACAAAAAAACAACACTGCGTCAAATAACCGCAGAAATCAATGTGGGACGTACAAGGGACTTGTCTGTTAGAACTGTGCGGAGAAATTTGGCTTTCTTGGGCTATTCCAGAGAAGACCGACTCGAGTTTTACTGACAGAACGACATCCCTCGCAGCGACTCTCGTGGGCACGTGGGCATAAGGTCCCTATATGAATGGAAAACCGTGGCCTGGTCCGATGAGTCACGATTTCAGTTGGTAAGAGCTGATGGTAGTATTTAAGAACGAAAAATGGACCCAAACTATCAAAGGCATTAAAAAACTGGAAATGCTTATGTTCAGCTACTTGGAGATCACTTGCAGCCATTCATTTCATGTACCCAAACAACGATGGGATTTTTATGGATGACAATTTGTCACCGGGCCAAAAAGAACATTCTGGAAATTCCAACGAAGGATCTGGTCATCATTTCACTTATGGGACATCATCGAAACCCAAAATCCTGCACCATCAACGCTTTCACAAACGTCCTATCGAGACAGCATGGCTCAATATTCCTGCAGAAGACTTCCAACGACTTTTGAGTCCATGCAAGTTGCCACTTAAAGGAGGGCCGGCACGATATTACTAATGTTGTAAGTATCCATCTTTTGTCACTAGTGTATATATTAATTTTCCTTCCCTTTTCAAAGGTCAAAGTCTGTCCATCAGTTTTTGAAATGAACCATGCACACTTTTAAAGCCTACGGGGGGAATGGATATTTTTTTGCAAAGGCCTTAAAAAGAGAGGAATCATAGATCAAATATAAGTGTCTTAAAAAAAGGAAATTTCATTTTATGTCAGATACCGTGTTTACTCTGGAGCCTAAAGCTTTAGATGTCCTTTAATACATATATCTATTCTCACAGGATTGTATTCAAGTTGTCATAAGCAAAAACTTTAGCAACTTTTTTTTTGTCTTTCTCTTCGATCCAAGATATATCTTGAGCTACAAAGAAAGAAAAGAATAATAAAATAGAAGATCAAAAGGTTTTTCTGCAAAATAAACACTCGCAGCTATCTTTGTATCAGATAAATTCCTAAGCTTCTTAAGGTTCGAATTTTTGAACACAGATCTGGAAAAGTAAGGCATTTGTCAAATGCATTTTAAGCAAAGGGCATTTCTTCTTTTACTTGATGTTTGTGCTTGCCACTCGTGGAAAACCTTTTACATGTGTCGCTCCGTTTTATGTGGCTCGTTTGTTGCATTTCGCATATGGTGAGATCTGAATGTTTTTTTTTACTTCTATTTGTGATTAACTTGTATTGCCTTTCTGGCATTTTGTGCACAGATTCTGGATATGCTGTGTAAACATTTTGCAATTTTGCATTCGAATTTTAAATAATTATTTCTGTAATTTATTATTTTCTAATGAGAGAATAAAGCAGACAACTTAAAGATGTAAAAAGTTATTTTCATTCAATTATATGAAATCAAAAACGTTTTTTTTTTTTTTCGACTTAGTGATATTACAAACTGCCTGATGGCTCAGTGACTAGCGATTTGGTGCTCGGTGCCGCAAGATTCGAGTCCCGTCGGTAGCTTAATTTACAAATTTTTTTGAATAGTCTATCATAAACCGAGACGCTACAAACTCATAAAGATTGATATTTTTTTTAATTCTATAATACAAAATTTAAAGCTCAATTAAATTAAAAATTATTGAAAGCAAAAATCAAAGTGAATAGTTTAAAATTGAATAATTCAATTTCAGAAATGAGCAGATTGGCCTCTAATATGTATAGTTTATCACATATGTTAAGTTTTAATGTTATATCCTTGGGTTTATCAGGAAAATAACAGAAGTTGATTGATCTTGGATTTGTTGATTCAAATTTCGCAAGTAGCTGCAATTCTTTTGAAAACAACCTTCCTTTTCATCTTTTGAAAGCTCGCGGCAACAACGTCTGACTGAATGATATACACAGGTAAGGGGGCCCCAAACAATTCCTGGGGCCAATTGAAGGGGAACAAACGATTTTCTGATACATGCATAGCAGAGAACGCACAAACAGTTCTTCAAAAAACGGTAGAGATACTTATCGAAAATCTTTTTTGATCATATTTGTTCAAAATATCGTAGGCATTCTCTAGAAAGGTAGATCTTCTTTACTTTTCTTTCTTTAGAAAAAAAAAACCGACTGAAGTCTTCTCAGCAAAAACGATAAGTCATGATCCCTGAAGCAAAGACATCTTTTTAAGTCACTATAAGTCTGGGACTCTGGAAATGCTGTCAAAGAAATACTTTTTTTCCTTTAAACGAATTGAAGAAAATATTGTTTTCTATTTACTATTATTAAATATTGCCTTCTGGTCGACCAAACAACTAAACCGACGAAGCTCACGTCCAAAAAATTAAAGATTGGGTGCTTGCAAACCGTCGATTTACAAATAGAGACCTTGCTGACGATGTTGGAATTTGAAAAGGATCGGTCCATTCCATTTCGGGACCCAAACTCGCAAAATCTCGATTGGTACCGAAAGCGCTGAATACGCCAGATCACACTGCATTGATTCTTCGTGACGTTTTCACCAAAGATGAAACCCATATCTTTCCCCAATCACCGTATTCGCACCGTACGACTTCTGGCTATTCCCTAGCTATTCTCTAAACTCAAAAGACCTCACCGGGGACACCGTTTGAACAGATTCAACCCGATTGAATAGATTTGAAGACCATTCTTGCCAATGACATTTTAGTAGCATGCATTGAGGATTGGAAAAAATTTAGCATAAGCGCGTTGTGTCCGGAGGGGATTATTTTGAAGGTGATGCAATAAATTTGGAAGAATAAATAGAGCTTTTGAAAAAAAAATTGGTCTTACTTTTAAGATACAGTAGTACATCCTATTATTACTATAGTAGTTTGTTGACTACCGCAGTATTAAGAAGATTATTTCAGCTAAGTTTCAGGCCAGATATCGTGAAATTGTTTCTAACTCAGTCAGACAGGAGACTTAGAGAAGTTTCTTAATGAACAATCCCTTTCCATGCGATTTGCCCAGACACGTAGGGGTAGCCAATTTCAGAACAATAATTGGGCATGATTATCTTAGGAAACATCTTCACAGATTTGGACTAGCAGACTCTCCGACTTGCCCACTTTGATTGACTAATTCTGACATGAGTGGTAATCACTTGGACTACTGTCCTGGACTAATTGACGTAGTAGCTGTAAATACTGCAAAAGATTTTAATTATTTTATGTGTGTTTCGTACTACACTCAAGAGCCAAAACATTATGACCACCTGTCAATAACGAGTTGGCCCACTTTTGGCACGCAACACAGCTTGAACCCGTCTTGCTATGGATTAATACCACCACTTAATACCAGTTAAATACCACTTCCACCTGATCACATGTCTTCCACGTCATCCAGGCGAGTTCATTGCAAAATGTAGCGGTGGTCACAATGTTTTGGCTCTTGAGTATATATTGGGCTGTCCGTCATAGACTGTTGGCAGTCATGACTAGTTCTGGCATACGTTTACAAATTATATCCGATTCAAAACAAATGACCGTGATACATTTTTTGGCATTCCAAATAGATGATATTGAGATATCACAAGCCAGGAAAATTGCCAAATCCACTGAAATTGAAAATCTAACAAGTTTTCTATCGTAGAAGACATGAAATCATATAAATTTGTAGCTGTGTAGAGGAAAATATTTTCCATAGTATCAAATCTCAAGGAACACTAAAAATCTGTTACAACAGTTCTGGAGCAAAACAGGTGACGGTATACGCAAGTATTCTTTCCATCCTTCTTATTTAAAAACAAGAAACCGAATTTGGCGTCTTCTGGGGATTACTGGCGATCGCCAATGGCGATTTTATTCTGAAACGACCTCGGTCAAAATGAGGTCAGGTTGAACAGTCTGAATTCGGAAGCTGAACTGATTAGACAAGTCTCTTTTTTGCCAGAGAAGCAGTTCCCTTACTATATCTCCAAGACAAATAATATCCATTGAAATTGAAATTCAAGCAAGTATTCTCTTGTAGAATACATGAAGCAATATAGGTAAGCAGCTATGTAGAGGAATACATTTTTCAAAGTACGAAATATCAATGTACACTAAATACAAAAGACTTAATACACTTACAAAAGCTCAGGTGCAAAGCAGGTGATGGTATACGCATGTATTCTTTTATCCTGGGTATTAATAAACAAGGAACACATTTTGGCGCCTATTGGGGATTATTGGCGCCACCTATTGGAGATTTAGTTCTAAAGTGACCTTGGTCCGAATGAGACAGTTTTAAAGGGTGAGCACAGTCTGAATTCGGAAGCTGAACTGAGACAAATCTCCTTTTGTCAGAGCAGCAGCTCCTACACTATATCTCCAGGACAAATACCATCCATCTTGTATAGTACACAAAATACCTATTCCTAGAGTAGGAAATATTTACGACCTTACCAACAATGACGAAGAAAAAGCAGAGAAAAAAAAAGGACAGTGAAGAAGATTCTTTCTCGAAGTGGACTCTTTCCGAAGGCCTAACGAATATTGTGACTCTTATGAATGGTCACAGTGAAAAAGACAAATGGACTGTTTAATCGTGGAATGATACAAGATGGATTTCCTCTCTCTGCGCTAATGGTGGGTTCTTTTGTCAGTTCTCGCCTTTTGTGAGGGATTCATTGTCAGCTTTGGGTTCTTGTAATTCTCGTTTATTTTTGGAAAGATGGGGAAGTCAGTGTACTGTAGATACTGTTGCTATTGTTGAATGGTTCACAATATTCACTAATCACTACCATTGCTTTGATACGCCATCGCTTTCGCATTTAAGTTAAAATTTTTAACCCCCATTGCATATAATAAATTATTAACTTGTAAGTAAATTTAATCGTTAATCGAAAATTAAGAATGCAAAAAGTTGAAGAATTCAGTCCTTTTTTTCAACGAATGAAAAACTTACTTGTTTTAGAGAGTTCAATTCAATCTGATGACGAATATTTAAAAAAATTACTAGATTCGTTAAAATAATAAATTTTTAGTTTGCCAAATCAATTGAGATTCATGTTTAAGGCGTGAATATTAAAGAATGAGCAAGATGACGTCAATTTTATGTGTTTAACGAAACTTATTCCAGATCCTTTTTAAATACCCTATCAGACAGCAGACCTAGCAATTTTTAACGAAATTTTCTTTTTTACTGCAACAATATCTTGAAAATATTCAATATATAAATGTAGGATTTTATTATCAATAGACAATTAACTATATGAGAGAGACGCCAGGAAGTTCTACTAAGCATGATCGCTTTACAACCACATCGTAAGCCCCCAATTAGATTTAATGAACCAAGGAAAACCTACTGCAAGACGTCAGCAACATAGTCGATGATCTAGAATCAGCGATGCTGATCTATTCAATGAGACTTTCAGCAACAACTGGAATATAAACATCATAATTCAGGAAAAAGTTAGAAAGATTAGAAATTGAAAAGAACCGTCAGGTAGAACATTCTGTGGATAGTTGTTATTATGTTAATTGTTAAAATGGAAATCTTGTATATAATGTGCTTTAAAGGTTATTAAAAAGAACAGCCTATTCGTCTTTCTAAATATTCCTCGATACCACCACGCCTACATAAATTATAGAAATAAAACACATGATTCAATCTTTATCTTAGTTGCTGTACTTGCTTCAAAAGTATCATGGTTTTAATGCAGTTAACAAAATACTTTTTCTTTATATGATTTTTATATGGATATTTATTTTTAATGAAACAGTCGTGCTTGTTGCTTGAAATCGTTACAGAGGATTTACAGTTATTAATGTTTTACCTTCATAATCTTCAATACGTAACTTATAAGAAAAAATGGCAATTATGTAATTGATACATAATAAGATTATTAATAGTGATTGTGCTTTATAAATTTTCAATAGGGCGACTTTTTAATTAACTTTATACAATGATAATAACAAATTGTTTATTAAATTTAAATCTACACATTATATTAAGTTGATAATAACTAAATGAAATGTTTAATAATTTAGTAGTTAAAGAATCATCAGGTAGAATGATCATATACATATATACATATATATTCATGATAAAATATTTATGACGAAATAATATATATAAATGAAATATTTATAGGAAAATATTTAGGATTTGTAGGATGACCAATTACTTATCCATTTTCATTCACACTTCTAATTTAACTCGGTTTAAATTCACCACTGATTTGCAGTTTTATATTTCCGCATAGAAAGTCTAAACCATCATTAATGCCAGCAAGCCGTTTCACATCCTGCCCTATAATTAAACAACTTGTTTCATTAACTCTCACCGATGTAGCGGTTACAGTTATTGGCCAGACATAATTAGACACGTTTCATTAATGGTTTTCTGCCGTTAACTTTGTCATAACCGCAGAACATCAAACCCGGAAGCCATGGCGTTACTCTGGGTGGTGTTCAAACTATTGCCTTAGGAGACGTACGGTCACTAACGGGAGGGAGGG
This sequence comes from Caerostris darwini, assembly GCA_021605075.1. NCBI lineage: Eukaryota > Metazoa > Arthropoda > Arachnida > Araneae > Araneidae > Caerostris > Caerostris darwini. Next base: position 59,204 of record BPLQ01012135.1, on the reverse strand, counting down.
GGTAGGAAATGGATGGTCATCGTAACATGGTATTTCCGGTCAGACGATTTCACAATCCTCCTGATTATCATAATAAGTGTGACGAGTTAACGGTCGAGGAGGTGTGGAATGTTCAGTCACCAAGGGGTTGACCCATAGTTTATTATATGAGGAGTTCCAGGTTGATGATCAACTGTTTTATGGGTCGTGAAAGACCAAATGACTTTTCTGAATTATGAGTGTTATTGACAATTATTGCAATCTTAGCTGTTTTGAATGAAAATTATTGATTGATATTCTTTCTAAATCAAAATAAAGCATTAAAGTATTTTTGTTATTAAAGTGCAGTCTTACAATTTAAAGTTAACACAGTTGAATACTTAGAAAATTAAAGTTTTAAAGTTGAAAATTTAGAAAATTTATACAGTTTAATGCTTAGAACTGTGGTGGCAAACCAAAATGATCTTGCTGGCCACTTTGGAAATAAATCCTAACTCCGCGGGCCGCATATAAAATTATATATCCCCATATGAAATTTAGGCCACACTATTTTTGGAGTGAAAAATCGAAATATAATGAGTTATTAGTTTTGTGTTTACTATTATTCTTACATGTAAAAATCAGTAGTATTTTTTTCATCCATACCATTTCCCCGTTCAAGTATCGTCATTTCTAATTTGAACTCATTGTGACGAGTGGTTCCATTTTTACAGCATTTTGAAAGTGGGATTTTAATTATAATCACCCTGTATATATGAGTGTGTGTGTCATATCTACTTATAAATATATTATCATATATATATATATATGATAAAATAAATATAGGAAATATTTATGATTCGTAGGATGACCAATTACATATCCATTTTCATGTACACTTCTAATTCAACTCAGTTTAAATTCACCACTGATTTGCAGTTTTAGATTTCCGTACAGAAAGTCTAAGCCATCATTATTACCAGCAAGTCATTTCACATCCTGCCTTGTAATGAAACAGCTTGTTTCATTAACCCTCACCGATGTCGCGGTTGCAGTTATTGGCCGCACGTAATTAGACAAGTTTCATTAGTGGTTTTCTGCAGTTAACCTTGTCATAACCGCAGAACATCAGGCCCGGAAGCCACGGTGTTACTCTGGGTGGTGTTCAAACTGTAGCCTTAGGAGAAGCACGGTCACTAAGGGGAGGGAGGGGGTAGGAAATGGATGGTCATCGTAACATGGTATTTCCGGTTACACGATTTCACCTTCCCCCCGATTATCATAATAGGTGTGAGAAGTTAACTGTCCAGGAGGCGTGGAATGTCCAGTAAGAAAGAGGTTGACCTATCGTTTATTAGAATGGGAGTTTCAGGCTGATAATCAACTGTTTTATTGACCGTGAAAGACCACGTGACTTTTCTGAATTATGAGTGTCGTTGACAATTATTGCAAACTATGCAGTTTTGAATGGAAATCATGGGTCGTTGCTCTTTCTAAATCAGACTAAATCATTGAAGTATTTCTTTTTTTAAAGGGGTGTCTGTCGCCTTTAAATTTAAGATTGACAAAATTTAAAGTTTAGAAAATTCATAAAGTTTAATGCTTAGATCAAGGGTGGCCAACCCGAGGCCTGAGTTGAATATTTTTCTGGCTCAGTGAGATTTGTCATACTTTTACAAAATATATTTATTTTATAATGGACAAAATAGTTAAAACCAACATATTGAAAAATACATTATATGTGGATCCATATATTCAAAAATTACCTGCCGAAATTATGAGAAGAAATTAAGTTTGATTTTAAAATAATATTCTTGCGAGTATATAACAGATATTGTATGTTTTATTTATGAGTTTACAGTTATGAGTTCGATGAATAATTAATTTATATTCTGCAAACGTATGATGTGATTTTTTTCTTTTTTTCTCGAAAATGAAATTGAGAAATATTTAGAAATGGTATAAACAGTTCAAAGAAGGCAGAGACCGCATTGAAGACGAAGAGTCCTCTGGTCGTCACAAGCTCACGTCCAAAGAATTCAAGATTTCGTGCTTGCAAACCGTCTATTTACAATTAGAGATCTTGCTGATGATATTGGAATTTCAAAAGGATCGGTCAATTCCATTTTGGGCCTCACACGCGTCAAATCTCGATGGGTACCGAAAACACTGAATGCGCCAGCTCACACTGCATTGATTCTTCATGACTTTTTCGCCAAAAATGAAACACATATCGTTCCACAACCACCGTATTCACACCATGCGACTTCTGGCTATTTCCTAAACTCAAAAGATCATTCTGGGGACATCGTTTTGAGTCAATTGAAGAGATTCAACGCTTTGAAGGCCCTCCCTGCCGATGACTTTTTAGCATGCATTGAGGATTGGAACAAAGTTGGCATAAATGCATTGTGTCCGGAGGGGATTACTTTGAAGACGATGAAATAAATTTGGAAGAATAAATAAAGAGTTTGTTGCAAAAAAATAATTGGTTTTACTTTTTGGGCACAGTAGTATATATGTATATATATGCTTAGAACAGTGGTGGCCAACACAAATGATCTTGTGGGCCACTTTCAAAATGCATCTTTCCTCCGCGGGTCGCATATAAAATTTTATATCCCCATATTAGATTTAAATCCCCTATAGACATTTTTTGGAGTGAAAAATTTAAACATAATGAGTTATTATTTTTGTGTTTACTATTATTTTTACATGTAAAAATCAGTGGTATTTTTTCATCCACACCATTTCCCCCTTCTTCAAGTATTTCATTTTAAATTTGAACTCATTTTGACGAGTGGTTCCAGCATTTTGAAAGTGGGACTTTAATAATAATTCACCCTGTATTTATGAGTGTGTGTGCCATATCTGCCTATAAATATTTTATCATGTATATATATATATATATATATATGTATATATATATATATGATCAAATATATATGATATATATATGATTTGTATGAGAATCAATTACATATCCATTTTCATTTACACTTCTAATTTGACTCACTTTAAATTCACCACTGATTTGCAGCTTTAGATTTTCTTACGGGAAGTCTAAACCATCATTATTGACAGCAAGTCATTCCATACCCTGCCCTGTAATTAAACATCTTGTTTCATTAACTCTCACCGTTATTGACCACACGTAATTAGACGAGTTTCATTATCGGTTTTCTGCCGTTAACCTTGTCATAACCGCAGAACATCATGCCCGGGAGCCATGGCGTTACCCTGGACGGTATTCGAACTATTGCCTTAGGAGAAACACGGTTGCTAAGAGGACGGAGGGGGAGGAAATGGATGGTCATCGTAACGTGGTATTTCTGGTCAGAGGATTTCACAATCCTCCTGATTATCATAATAGGTGTGAGAAGTTATCTGTCGAGGAGGTGTGGAATGTCCTCTGGTCGACCATCAATCTCAACCGACGAAGCTGACGTCTAAAAAATTAAAGATTTGGTGCTTACAAAACGTCAATTTACAATTAGAGACCTTGGTGATGATATTGGAATTTCAAAAGAATCGGACAATCAAACGCGTCAAATCTCGATTGGTATCGAAAACACTGAATGCACCAGCTCATTGCATTGATTCGACTGACTTTTTGACCAGTGACTTTTTCGCCAAAAATGAAACCCATATCGTTCCAAAACCACCGTATTCACACCATGCGATTTCCAGCTATTTCCTAAACTCAAATGACCACTCCGGGGACACCGTTTTGAGTCAATTGAAGAGATTCAACGCGAATCGCCGCGCGCCTTGAAGACCATCCATGCCGATGACATTTTAGCATGCATTGAGGATTGGGAAAAAGTTGGCATAAGTGTATTGTGTCCGGGTGGGATTACTATGAAGGCGATGAAATAAATTTGGATGAATAAATAAAGAGTTTGTTGCAAAAAAATAATTGGCCTGACTCTTTGGGCACTAAAGTATCTATCTATCTATCTACCTATCTATATCTATGTATCTATCTATCTGTCTACCTACCTATCTATCTATCTCTCTCTCTCTCTCTATATATATATATATAGGAAAATATTTATGATTTATAAGATGATCAATTACATATTCCTTTTCATTTACACTTCTAATATAACTCGGTTTAAATTCGCCACTGATTTGCAGTTTTAGATTTCCGTACAGAAAGTCTAAGCTATCATTATTGCCAGCAAGTCATCTCACACCCTGACTTGTAATGAAACAGCTTGTTTCATAAACCCTCACCGATGTCGCGTTTGCAGTTATTGGCCACACGTAATTAGACAAGTTTCATTAGCGGTTTTCTGCCGTTAACATTGTCATAACCGCAGAACATCAAACCCGGAAGCCACGGCGTTACTCTGGACGCTGTTCAAACTGTAGCCTTAAGAGAAGCGCTGTTGTTAAGGGGAGGGAGGGGTAGGAAATGGATGATCATCGTAAAATGGTATTTCCGGTCAGAGGATTTCACAATCCTCCTGATTATCATAATAGGTGTGAGAAGTTAACTGTCCAGGAGGTGTGGAATGTCCAGTCACAAAGAGGGTTGACCTGTCGTTTATTAGATTGGAAGTTTCTGGTTGATGATGAACTGTTTTATGGATCGTGAAAGACCAAATGACTTTTCTAAATTATGAGTGTTGTTGACGATTATTGTAATCTAAACCGTTTTGAATGAAAATTATTGATCGTTGTTCTTTCTAAATCAAAATAAATCATTGAAGTATTTCTTTTATTGCAAAGCTGCCGACCGCCTTTAAATTTAAAATTTAGAAAATGTAATGATTAGAACTAAAAAATTTATTTTTTCTCAAGCATTTTCTGACTGTCTAGACCAAGAGCTGTCTAGACTGTCTAGACTACGACCAGACCAGTGTGATTTATCACACATTTTACAAAATTCCACTTTAAACTGTAGGTCCCGGTCTGTTTAGCCCTCGTGTGCACAAGATGACAGTAGAGCAACAAATCAAAGCAACAATTCTTCTTCCTTAAAACCTCATCTTTCAGAATCTTATATACAGATAATTATAAAATATTAAAATTAAGTATCTGTTAATAATTATATGCTAATATATGTTACAACATCTGTCAATGCAGTTACCAGTTTTGCATGCAACCTAGAAACAGAATGACTAATGGTAATGCAAAATTAAAATTATCTTTTTAATGGAAAAGTTAATTAATGCTGATCATTTTTAACTTGAAAACGTCTTGAAGGCATTGGGAAAGTTTTCTCCTGTTTCAGTTTGATCTTTATATTATTTGCTGTTCTGGCTTCAAAAATATCGTGGCTTTAATACTTTTAACAAAAGGCTTTGCTATTTATAGTCACCACATATATTTTAATCAAAAAAGAAACGAAGAATAGTTGTAGTACATAATTTGGGCTTGTTGCTTGAAGTCCTTACAGATGTTAAAAAATAATGTTTTAACTTTATAATCTTTAATACATAACTCATCAGAAAAAATGGCAATTATGTAATTGATACATAATAAGATTATTATAGTGATTATGCTTTATATACACTCAAGGGCCAAAACATTATGAGCACCCCTACATTTTGCAATGAACTCGCCTGGATGGCGTGGAAGGCACGTGATCAGGTGGGAGTGGTATTTAACTGCCGCTGGAGAGTCTGAAGAATCATTCTTTCACTTACTTCTGTGTGTGATGGGAAAGGCTGCGGATCTAAGCGACTTTGATAGAGGGCAGATTGTAATAGCTCGAATGCCCGGAACAAGTATTTCCGAAACTGCACGACTCGTGGGTTGTTCGTGATCTACAGTTGTTAGTACTTATGCAAAGTGGATGAATGACGGTGAAACCAGCAGTAGACGACATGGTGTTGGACGTCCCCACGCTATCAAAGAAAAAGGTCGTCGGAGACTGTCTCGCATGGTGAAGCAAAACCGGAGCCAGACAGTGGCTTAACTGACAGCCCAATACAATGCAGGGTCAAGTAGAATAGTATCGGAGCACATTGTTCAGCGGACACTGTTGGATATGGGGCTACGCAGCAAACGTCCCACTCGTGTGCCTTTGCTGACCAAGCGTCATCGCCAACTGCGCCTGTGCTGGGCCCGGGAACATCGTGACTGGTCCATGGATAAGTGGTAGAGAGTTGCCTGGTCCGATGAATCACGGTTTGTCATTCATCACGCCAATGGCCGTGTCAGGATACGCCGTCTTCCAGACGAACAGTTGCTCCCTCAATGTACAGTAGGTCATACACAGGCCGGTGGTGGTGGTATTATGCTTTGGGGGACGTTCTCTTGGGCGTCTCTGGGACCCGTGGTTGTGGTAGAGCAGACCATGAATGCTACAGGGTATCTGAACATCATTGCGGACCAGTTGCACCCTTACATGGCCTCTGTTTTTAAAGCTGGAAATGGAATGTTCCAACAGGACAACGCTCCTTGTCACAAGGCTAAAATTGTCTTGGAGTGGTTCCAGGAACATGATGCTGAATTCCAGTTAATGTCCTGGCCGCCTAACTCACCAGATCGCAATCCGATAGAACACATTTGGGATGTCCTGGGACGGCAGCTCAGAGTTCAAGACCACCAATTCGCAATATCTCGGATTTGCGTGACCGTTGCTTAAACATCTGGTACAATCTGTCTCCGGCCATCTACCAAGGACTTGTGGCATCCATGCCAAGGCTGTGTTTTGTGCCAAAGGTGGGCCAACTCGTTATTGAGAGGTGGTCATAATCTTTTTGCTCTTGAGTGTATTTTAATGGCGACTTTTTAATAAAAATTATACAATGATAATTTGTGGCGCGGATTGTTTATTTAATTTAAATCTACACATTATATTAAAGTAATGATAATTAAATTAAATGTTTAATAATTTAGTTGTTGAAGAATGATCAGACATATATATATATATATATACATGATAAAATATTTATGACGAAATAATATATATATGATAAAATATTTATCATTTGTAGGATGATCAACATTTTCATACATATCCATTCACCACCGATTTGCAGTTTTAGATTTCTGCACATAAAGTCTAACCCATCATTATTGCTAGCAAGTCATTTCATGTCCTGCCTTGTAATGAAACAGCTTGTTTCATTAACTCTCGCCGATGTCGCGGTTGCAGTTATTGGCCACACATAATTAGACAAGTTTCATTAGCGGGTTTCTGCCCTTAACCTTGTCATAACCGCACAACATCATGCCCGGAAGCCATGGCGTTACTCAGGATGGTGTTCGAACTGTTGCCTTATTAGAAGCACTGTTGCTAAGGGGAGGGAGGGGTAGGAAATAGATGGTCATCGTAACATGGTATTTCCGGTCAGACGATTTCACAATATTCCTGATTACAATAATAGGTGTGAGATGTTAACTGTTCAGGAGGTGTGGAATGTCCACTCGCAGAAGGGTTGACCTACCGTTTATTAGATTGGGAGTTTCCGGCTTATGATGACTTGTTTTATGGGTCGTGAAAGTCCACATGAATTTTCTGAATTATGAGTTTGGTTGACAGTTATTGCTAACTAAGCTGTTTTGAAGGAAAATTATTGATTGTTGTTCTTTCTAAATCAAAATAAATCATTGAAGTATTTCTTTTATTAAAGGGCTGGGTGTCGACTTTAAATTTAAAATTGACAAAATTGGAAATTTAGAAAGGTTATACAGTTTAATGCTTAGAACTAAAAAATTTCTTTTTCGCACAGGCATTTACTTATTGTCTAGACCAGGGGTGGCCAACCCAAATGGTCATGCGGGCCACTTTGGAAATGCCTCCTAACTCCGCGGGCCGCATGTAAAATTATATATCCCCATATTAGATTTAAACCCACAATAGCCATTTTTTGTAGGAAAAATTGAAACTATTAATTATTGCTATTAATTTATTAAAATTAATAAGTTGCTATTATTGTGTTTACTATTATTCTTGCATGCAAACATAGATAATTTAATAATAATGATACTGAACGCACATTGTAAAGAAATATATACAAAAGAAAAAGGAAATATAATAAATATAAACGAAGTAAAAAAATGAAATCATTAATTGATATATTTATTTTACTAGTGCGATATTTGTTTCTCCACTCTTTCATTTAGCTTTCGCAAATCGATCTCAATTTGGGTATTTGCACATTGTAATGGGTGTTGTAGGTTAGCATCCGGTATGTTTGAATGTGTTTTGTGTTGGGTCAATTTCATTTTACAAAAAAAAAAGTTCGCTTGTGTAAGTTAAACCAAAAGCGTTAACAATTTCAACTAAGAATCTGGCTTGCACTGCTGTGCGTATCAATCAGTTGTGGTCAACAATCAACTGTTCGTATCTAGGGATGGTCACTGATGTCACTTAAAGTGAAACATAGAACCCGCTATATTAGATGTTTCAAGATGCGCGCGCCTCATGTATTCGCAGTAATTAATTTAATTATTCTGTGAAATCGTAACTGTGAATTCATCAATAAAACAGGCGATATCTGTCCTATATTCGCAAGAATATTATTTTAAAATCAACGTTAATTTTTTCTCATCATTTCCACAGTTAATGTTTGAATAGGTGGATGCACACATGATGTATTTTTTTAATACATACCGCTACTCTGGCTATTATAAAATAAATATATTTTGTAAAAGTGTGATAAGTCTCACGGGCTGGATAAATATTCAAGGCAGGCCTCGAGTCGGCCTCCCCTGACTTAGAACTAAACTTCTTTTTGCGCAAGCATTTTCTTACTGTCTAGACACTGTCTTACTGTTGTCTGTCTGCCCTCTTCCTCGTTTGTCGCAAAGTTACACGATGCTTTGAAATACAACAAAAATCTTTGAATGAAAAGGATTAAATATAAATCTCGGCTACTGAAATGTTACACACGGATTCTTAAATAATTGACAAGTAAATGCCTTGATTTCTTTTTTCATTGCAATAATTTATTTAGTATTAATGTTTCCTTAGAATAAAGCGGCAAAAATTTACAAGCATAAAATTTTTCAAATGAAATTTATTTAAAATTTCTTAAAATTATTTACTAATTTTGTTTCTTTAAATTTAAAAATAATATTCAACAGCACGCATTAGTGTGAAAAAAGACTTTTTCTCTTACAGAAATATTTATGATTTTTTTTCGTATTTGTCGATAATATTTCTATACTACTCAAAACAATTAAGCGATATAATGAGTACGGTATGAGATAACCATATAATTGACAATTTTTTAATAATAAATATATTTTTATAAATATAAATACATATTTTTAAATTAATATATATGTAGGATTTGTTTGCCATGAAGTGGCAGTATTGGACGAACTCTGGCCCTGGAAGAAGGGAAGAAACCCCGTAGTTGCGCGCGAGAGAGAAACGCGGAGATATGGCGAAAATGCAACGCGCTGCGTGAAGCAGCGCGAGAAAATGGTGGAATGATGAATTGTAATGTAAATATTGGGGGTAACGGGATATCTCTGGAATAAAATATGTGTTGTTGAGAGAAAGCCAACGTTTCTTTATTTTCGCTTTGAAATACACCCCTAGATTGCCTCCCTCTGTCGTTAAAAATTTACTAGACTGGTAGAGAAATCTACAAATATATATATATATTATATATATATATCTTACTCCTTTTCTATCTAATCAATGGACTTAAAGCTTAAAAAAATTATTTCAGTCACAAAGCAGGAGATTGAGATTCTTATGCAATCAAGTTCTTTTGCCGTCAACCTGGCAAATCATCATGTTATTTGAAATTAAAAAAAACTATTATTTTTCAATCATACATAATCGCAAAAATGTATTTAAGTAAAACATATTTGAATCATTTTTGATCTTAACAATTAATAAATAACTTTAAAAAAAAGAAAAATATATAAAATAAAATTGAATTCTGAATAATTAAGTTTTCATTTATTAACGCACTATAGAAATAAATATTGATTTTGAGAAAGTTCATTAGAATGATAAATATTTAAACCTATGAATTCAATGGAAATATTGATTTTAAATACCTTTCCAGCTCAACTATATGGATGGTTCATTAAGTAATCACATCCATCACGTATTCATCCAATCATCGCTTTGATCAATTGGATAACCAAAAATTCCCCGTTGTTAATATTGGACTTCATTACAAATACAGTTTTCAATTAATCTCTTCTACCTACGGGTGCTCCATCACAGAAGAAGCTGCCCCCTTTCTCTCCATCCATGAGTAGTTCATGGGGACACTGATAATTAGTTACAACAACAGAAAATTAAAATGTTGCTGTTGTCCAGTCAATTATTCTAATGATATTGAAATTGGATTTATTATTCATTGTTTTTGTTATATAAAGTTTCATTTAATGTACATGTGTGATAATTTAATGAAACATACATTTCCCGTATTGCTCCATTTCCCCCCCATTTCTCCCATCGTATTGACCATTTTCCAATACAAACTAGCCTTGAAGAAATCATGTTGTGTGAACTGCACTGACGAACGCTGTTGCTCATTTAGCACTACACAGGGGGTACGTTTAGCTTGAACAAAAGCTACGGATGTAGGTAATACTACACCCACAAAACTCTACGATCCTATTAGATTGTTACCTACTGTTTAAAGTGGATTCCGAACCACTACAAACATGTATGGCATAGCCGGGAGTAGAATCCGACCGAGCGTCAGAGCGCTAGTCACTTTGCCTATCAGACCCCATCAACTTCAATACTTGATGCATGCTTAATAAAATTAAACAAGGAAAACGCTGATTCAACCGACAAAAGTAGGCGCAATACTAAAGTTGACACTGATTAGAAGAACCGATTTATAAAATATTAAATATTTGGCAAAAGACAATTAGATATAAGTGACAATAAGTTCGGATAGGTGCACGCATTTCACTTCCTGGTCTCATATGACTGTAAGAGCGTCATGCAGCCAAGTCAGACTTCTACCTGCACAACAGAAGCTGCTACATTTCCCTTCAACCATGAGTCCATACGAGTTCGTGGGATTGGTCTAGATGTCTGCCAAATGGGACATGAAACAACAACAACCACATCAAATTCAATACTTGATGCATGCTTAATATTAAACAGAGAAAACACTGGTTCAATCGACAATTGAAAGCGCAATAATAAAATTTACACTGATTAGAAAAACTGTTTCATTGAAATAGTAAATATTAGACAAAAGACAATTGGGTATAAGTGTCAATAAGCATGAACACGTGCACATATTGCAGTTATGGGTTTGATTGGTTCAAACCCCCAACCTTATGCTCGCTTGTTCTTAGTTTGATTTGTCGCTCTACGGTCATTTTCTGCACATTTCAGGCTAATGAGACCGGGACCTTTAGAATACAAGAATAAAACGGAAAAACACAAAAATTTTCAATTAAAATTTATCTAAAATTCCCTGCAACTATTTATTAATTTTGTTTCTTTAAATTTAAAAATAAACTGCTACATCATGCACTAGGGTAAAAAATACCCCAATCATTTTCTCTCGATTTCGTTTGGTTTATCGATCTGTAGTCATTTTGTGCACATTTTAGGCTAATTAGACCGGGACCAACGGTTTAACGTGGATTCCGAACCACTCAGAAACATCCATGCCAACACCAGGATTCGAACCTGAAGCTTGTAATACCAATAGCCAGAACGCTAGCCATTTGGCGATCAGGATGCTTCGTTTTTCATTTATATCACTTAAAATATCTTGTAACAAATGACAAAAATAACAACCACCAGCAATCTTCGTACCCCGAAACGACCACCGAAAACGAATGAAGATGACCAGCCATTTTCCGGTGGACAACAAGGGCCATAAGCCACGATTACTCTCCAAGTTCTCTGAAGGTCGTAGGGCTTTGCAGCTGATTTATTGGAGGGATTCGAGGGGCAGGCTCAAGATGAGATTGGGATCCCTGAACCCTTTGTCCGCCGGCCGAAAGTCGCAGCTCTCTTCGCATATTAGGGATCGGCATCCCCCTCCATTCTCCCCCGGCCGGGTTGGGTGTAGGGCGGACGCTGATTTCTAAGCGAGTCATCTGATGATAGATGGGGCATGGTTTTCGGTGCGGTCGGTGCAGAAGGTATTATTCGGGAAAGGATGAAGGTAGCGCGGGGAAAAATGGTACTCTTTCCCCCCATCTTAAACTAATGATGGTTAAGAGAGGAACCTGGGATTGGATTTATGTTTCGGAGAAAATGTCCTCTTCCTTACTCAAGGGTGGGTGAGATGCAAAGGTGAGATGCTTTCATTTCATGATATCTTCCTAAAACTTTTAGTTTGTGCAATATATTATAAAAATTTTATGATTTTTTTTCCAATATAAAAATATTTAAATTGAAAGGATTTTTATATGTGGAAAAATGACTATATATACGTGTGTAAAAAATTATTAAGTTTTCGCCGATGAAGGATCATAGGGCATTTGCTTTTTTTTTGGTTGCTAACTAAACGATGATTTGTAAATTGAATTCTTATTTCTAATGTATTAAAAATAATTCGTAACTCAAAGATATATATCCAATTATATGTTGAAGATATGTTTGGACAAATTTCTGTAATGATGATATATATCTATAAAGGCTTTAGTTTATTAAATATATTTTGCGTTTTCGTAAATATCTTTAATATTAAAATGTTAATATAAATTAGATTATAAATAACAAACTGGTGAGACAATATAAATTATATTTTTATCAAGGATTGGAAACATTAGAAAAAATGAAATGTTTTATATGATTATGATAAAGCAGTCAAAAGTTCTTGTTTTTTTCTTTAAACAGAACTTCTTTTTTTTTTCATGAATATTTTTATTGATATAACCTTCTATTAAAATTTATTACACCTGATTTATTTGTAGTGCTTCGGAATCCACTTTAAACAGTAGATCCCTATCTAATAGGATCGTTGAGCGTAGTGCTACTCGCATCCGTAGCATATGTTCAAGCTACATGGGCCCTCCTCAGTAGTGTTAAATTAGTAACAGTTGTGTAGGCCTTGCTTTTGACATGTCACTACTACTACTAAAACACCACACCCCACCTTCTAAACCTGAGTTTCCCTTTACAGTTTGAGAATGATGTGGGGTAAAAACCTCATTAGGCTTTGTGTCGCTGTACGGTCATGTGAGACCAGGACCTACCGCATAAAGTGAATTCTGAACCTCTACAAACAGCTGTGACTCGAACTATAAATCTGTGGTACCGAGCACTAGCCACTCGGCCATCCGGCCCCCTTGCTTATGGCATAAAGATTAGATCAGGACCTGGGGTTTAACGGGGATTCAAAACCACTCACAAATATCAATGCCTCTGCCAGTATTCGAACCTGAACTGGTACCAAAGGCCAGAGCGCTAGCCAATTGGCCATCAGGATGCTTTGCTTTTTCTTAAAATTACTTTAAAATATCTTATAACACTGATAAAAATAACAACCACCAGCCATCTTCGCACCATCAAACGTCCACCGAAAACGAATGCAGATGAGCAGCTATTTTCCAGTGGACAACAATAATCATAAGCCACGATTGCACGCCCCAAGTTCTCCTCAGGGTCGAGGGGCTTTGCAGCTGATTTATTGGGGGCTTCGAGGGGCAGGCTTAAGACGAGATTGGGATCCTCGAACCCTTTGTCCGCCGGCCGAAAGTCGCGGCTGTCACCGCAGATGAGGGAGCGGCATCCCCCTTCCATTCTCCCCCGGCCGAGTTGGGTGTAGGGCGGGCACCGATTCCTGGGCGAGTCATCGGAGGATGCACGGGGGATGGTTTTCGGGACGGTCGATGCAGAAGAGATTTTTCGGGAAAGGATGAAGGGAGGAAAGTAAAAGGATACGTTCCCCTTCATCTTGAACAAATGAGGGTTCAGAGAGTAACCTGGGATTGGATTTTGGTTTCGGAGAAAATGTCCAATTCGTTACTCAAGGAGGGTGTTGTGATGAATGTGTTGCTGTGATTTCCTGATATCTGCATGAAAATTTTAGTTTATGCAATAGATTACACAAATATTTTTTTTCAACATAAAATATTTAAATTGAAATGAGTTTTATAGGTGGAAAAATTATTTTATATCCGTTTATTAAATTTTATTAAATTTTTGGAGATAGAGGATCATAGGCATTTTTTAAAAACTTTTTTGGTTACTAAATAAAGAATGCTTTGGAGATTAAATTCTTGTTTCTAATATATTGAAAATTAAAAGATATATATATATATATTCGAAACTTATATTTGAATAAGTTTCTGTAATGCTGATATATATCTATAAAGACATTTGTTAATTAAATATATTGATCGCTTTTTTGTAAATATCTGATTTAATATTTGATAAAATATTTATATTATTAATTATTAGATTATATATAATAAACTGGTGATAGATAATTTATATTTCCATTATGGGTTAGAAACATTAGAAAAAATAAAATGCTTTTATATGATTCTGAGAAATCAGTAAAAATGTTTTATTTTTTTTCTCTAAATAGAAATTATATATTTATCTCATGAATAATTTTTATTGATAGATCCTTCTATTAAAATTTATTAAGATTTTGCCGATATAAGATCATGGGTGATTTTTTACTTTTTTGATTGCTAAATAAACGGTGATTTGGAGATTAAATTCTTGTTTCTAATGTATTGAAAAAATAAAAGAGATGTATATTCGTAACTCCTGTTTAAATATATATATCTACAAATACCTTACTTTATTAAATATATTTGACTGCTATTTTGTAAATATCTTTAATATTTTGATAAAATGGTTCAATCGACAAATGAAAGCGCAATAATAAAATCGACACTGATTAGTAAAAACTGATTCATTGAAATATTAAATATTTCACAAAAAACAATTGGATATAAGTGACAATGAGCTTGGATACCTGCACACATTTCACTTAAGAGTTTGATAGGTTCAGAGCCACAACCTCCCTCAACCGCGGTTGCTGTCTTGTTCTTAATATTAATGATTTTTAATGTTAACTTTAAAATGTGCATCTTATAACACTGACAATAATAAAATAGTAGCAATAATAAAATTGACTCTGATTAGTAAAAACTGATTCAGTGAAATTTTAAATATTTAATAAAACAAGCAATATAAAAAAAAATTAAGTCAATTCCTACTTAGGTAAAAAAAGAAACATTTTTTTTTAATTAAAAGTATTGTATTAACTATTGAAAATTTGAACAAGATATACATATATATATAGGGAGAGTGTGAACTAATAGTAGTAATTGAAATGGAAAGGTTTTCCTTTCAAGTTGAAATTTTTCTCTTACATCTGGCGCCATCTATTGGTAGATACATGCAACTTAAATCTAAAAAAAACTAAAATAAATAAATTAAATTAAATTAATGAATTAATATTTGAAAAAAACTGTACTAACATCCAGTGTCCTCCACTACAAGTTCAAAAAAATTTATTTGAACTCGGGTGGATGAATAAAAAGTGTTTTATTACCGATTGAAAATTTGAGCAAGATATGTAAATATATATCGGTAAAGTTTCAACTAATAGTAGGAAATTGAAAAATAACCACCAGCAATCTTCGTACCATGAAACGTCCGCAGAAAACAAATGAAGACGACCAGCCACTTTCCAGTGGACAACAACGGCCATAAGCCACAATTACTCTCTTCCCAAGTTCTCCTCAGGGTCGTAGGGGCTTTGCCGCTTATTTATTAGGGGGCTTCGAGGAGCAGGCTTAAGACGAGATTGGGATCCTTGAACCCTTTGTCCGCCGACCGAAAGTCGCAGCTGTCTTCGCAGATTAGGAACCCCTATCCATTCTCCCCCGGCCGGGTTGGGTGTAGGGCAGGCGCTGATTCCAGGGCGAGTCCAGGGTATGGTTTTCGGTACGGTCGATGCAGAAGGGATTATTCGGGAAAGGATGAAGGGAAGGCGGGGAAAAATTATACTTCTTCCCCCCATCTTAAACAAATGATGGTGCAGAGAGTAACCTGGGATTGGATTTCTATTTCGGAGAAAATTGTTCGATTCGTTACTCAAGAATGGTTTTGCGATGAATGAGATGCTATGATTGTATGATGTCTTCATGAAAATTTTAGTTTATGCAATATATTAAAGAAATCTTAAAATTATTTTTCAATATAAAATATTTAAATTGAAATGTTTTCTATTTGTGGAAAAAAAGGTTGTACTAAAATTTTTGTCTTATAAAATTTATTAAGTTTTTGCCGATAAAGATTCATGGACCTTTTTTTCTTTTTTTTTACATTTTGTTATCTACTAGTAAATGAAATATGATTTGAAAATTGAATTCATGTTTCTAATGTAAATAAAAAAAATATTTGAATAAGTTTCTGTAATCTATAAAGATCTTAGGCTATTAAATATATTTGATTGCTTTTTTGTAAATATACTTAATATTTTGATAAAATGTTTATATAAACTGGATTATATGTAATAAACTCGCGATAAAATATAATTCATATTTTTATTATGGATTAGA
Source organism: Caerostris darwini (assembly GCA_021605075.1). Taxonomy (NCBI): domain Eukaryota; kingdom Metazoa; phylum Arthropoda; class Arachnida; order Araneae; family Araneidae; genus Caerostris; species Caerostris darwini. The sequence goes on along the minus strand of BPLQ01012135.1, from coordinate 42,806 downwards.
GACATTAGAAAAAATAAAATATTTTATATAATATTTAGAAAGCAGTAAAATATGTTATTTTTTTCTTTAAATAGAACTTATTTATTTACTTCATAAATATTTTTTATTCATATATCCTTCTATTAAAATTTATTGTTTTCTTATACCTCATGGACGGAAGAGGGTTGCAGCTTCTCTTGTAATGGAGCACCCGTAGGTAGAAGTCGCTCCGTACCGCTGAAGAAGGAGGACAGTGCCTTCCGGGAGCACCTTTCGGAGGAACTACTCAGCACTTGCGTAACGCATGGTGGTAAATCCGGAAAACTCCTACCATGTAATCCGACTCATGAAGCAAGATGTTGAACATCACAAACGCCATCGAGTTTCCTCGATTATAAAAAAGTGTCTTCAACAAGCAGTCAGTGGATTGAGCCTCCACCCTACTGCTGACCAAGTCAAGATTTCTACCAAGTGGGATAAGAAACAACAGCATCTACTTCAATACTTGATGAGTGTTTAATATTAAACAGGGGAAACACTGGCTCAATCGACAAATACAGGAGCAATAATAAAATTGACAGTGATTCGAAAACCGATTGAATGAAATACTAAAAATTCAATAAAAACAATTGAGTATAAGTTATAATACGCATGAACACATGCACATATTTCATTTATGGGTTTGGGAGGCTCAAACCCACAACCTTCCGCCTAATCTGGTGCTCACTTGTTATTAGTTTGGTTTTTCGTTCTACGATCATTTTGTGCACAGGCTAATTAGACTGGGACCTACAATTTCACATGGATTCCGAACCACTCACCAACATCCATGCCACCGCCAGGATTCGAACCAGAAGCTTGTGATACCAAAAGCCAGAGCACTAGCCAAATGGCCATCAGAATGCTTCGCTTTTTCTTAATATTACATTAAAATATCTTATAACACTGACAAAAATAACCACCACCAGCAATCTTTGTACCCCAAAACGTCCACCGAAAACGAATGCAGATGAACAGCCATTTTCCAGTGGACAACAATAATCTTAAGCCACGATTACACGCCCCAAGTTCTCCTCAGGGTCGTAGGGCTTTGCAGCTGATTTATTGGAGGGCTTCGAGGGGCAGACTTAAGACGAGATTGGGATCCCTGAACCCTTTGTGCGCCAGCCGAAAGTCGCAGCTGTCTTCGCAGATTAGGGACCAGTATCCCCATCCACTCTCACCCGGCCGGGTTGGGTGTAGGGCGGGCGCTGCTGATTTCTGGGCGAGTGATCGGATGATGCATGGGGGTTGGTTTTCGGTACTGTCGATGCAAAGGGGATTATTCGGGAAACGATGAAGGGAGCGCGGGGAAAAATGATACTCTTTTCCCCCATCTTAAACAGATGATGGTCGAGAGAGTAGCCAGTGATTGGATTTTTGTTTAGGGGAAAATGTCCAGTTCGTTACTCAGGGGTGGTTTTGTGATGAATGAGTTGCTACGATTTCATGATATCTACATAGAAAGTTTAGTTTATGTAATATATTAAACAAATGTATTAGATTGAAGTATTTAGATTGACATGTTTTCTATACATTGAAAAAATCGTTGTATATATACGTTTATTAAAATTTACTTAATTTTTGCCGATAAAGAATCATAGGCCCTTTTTTATACTTTTTTGGTTACTAAATAAAAGGTTATTTGCAGACTGAATGCTTGTTCGTAACGAATTGAAAAAAAAGAGAGAGATTTATTTAACTCATGCTGATGCTGAGATACATCTACTATTTGAATAAGTTTGTGTACATCTATACATCTGAGATACATCTACTATACATCTATCAATACATCTACAGACCTTAGTTTATTGAATATATTTGACTGCCTTTTTGTAGATATATTTAATATTTTGATAAAATGTTTATATAAATTAGATTATATATAATAAACCGGTGAGAAAATATAATTCATATTTTTATTGTGTATTAGAAACATTAAATAAACAAGATTCAAAAAAATAAAATGTTTTTATATGATTCTGACAAAGCTGTAAAAACGTCTTTTTTTTTTCTTTACATAAAACTAATTTATTAAACTCATTTTTTTTATTGCTAACTAATTTTTGATAATATATTTATAATATACTATAAATAAAACTTATATATCAGATACTGTCTTACGATGATTAGGCTATAAGATAAACTGTTAGATTAGTGTTTTATACAGTATTAATTCTCATTATACTAGTAAAGTTTAGGATGTTGGATTTTAAATTCGTGTTTCTTATATATGATAAATCTACTGCCATTCAAATTCTTTCAAAAACACTAATTGTAATATTAGCTTATTTATTACTTTTAATTTAATTATTTGCAAATATTTGGGCAGAGTAATCTGGTGGATAGCTTGTTGGATTTTTGAAATCAGAAAACTTGGATCGAAATCCAACAAATGATAAGAAATCGAAAACTTCTGTGTCTAGAACACTATAAATAACAGGTGGGCTGAAAAGTTAGCAGGCTGACTTATAGATGGTGCTACTAGTATTAAAACCATATAATTTTTAGTTAGCCCTACCCTTCAAAAGATGCGTGTATAAATTTGACAGCTGTTGCACTATTAGTATGTGAGTTAAAGCATTTTTAATGAAGCAACTTTTGTTAATTTGAAAAAATGGATAAAAAGGAATCTCGTGTGTTAATAAAGCATTGCTTTTTGGCGAAAAAAATACTATTGAAGCCAAGGCTTAGCTTGATAAACATTATTCGGACTTTGCACCAGGAAACTCAACCGCAGAGAAGTGGTTTGCTAAATTTAAACAAGACAAAATGAGCACCGAGGACGATGCCCGCAGTGGACGCCCCAAAGAGGCTGTTACCGACGAAAACATAAAAAAAAGCCACACAAAATTTCTGATAATCGTAAAGTGAAGTTGATTGAGATAGCTGAGACCCTAAAGATATCAAAGGAACGTGTTGGACATATCGTGAATGAATATTTGGATATGCGAAAGCTCTGTTCAAAGCGGGTGCCGTGCAGAGCTCATAATCGACCCAAAACAACAACTTATTGATGATTCTAAGCAGTGTTTGGAGCTGTTCAATCGTAATAAACCCGAATATTTGCGTCGATATGTGACAATGGATGAAACATGGCTCCATCATTTTACACGATCGACAGTCAGCCGAGTGGACTGCACGTGATGAACACTAAAAATGCTATAACTCGCATACTAATAGTGTAACAGCTGTCAAATTTGTACACGTGTCTTTTGAAAGTTAGGGCTAACTAAAAATCATATGGATTTAACACTGGTAGCGCCATCTATGTGTCAGCTTACGAACCTTTCAGCCCACCTGTTATGAGGCCTTTTTGGAGGGTTTTAAGAGGAGGAGAGAAGGGCGAGTAAATCCCACAGAGGAAACCCTCCAGGGTATCCATTCCAAAGTGTGAAGTGTGATGTACTGTAGCAAAGTGTGACTTCGGGATTTGATTCCTTTATATATATATATACATATAAAAGAAGAATACATAATATATTCTAATACATTGTACTCAGTATGAGCAGAGTATAATATATTTATAAATAAATCGCATGTTTTTTTTAACTAATTTGTTATCAAACAGATATGTTTAAATATTTTTGGATAATTATGCATTTTCCTATGTTTCAGTGAATTCAATTTTGAACATAACTTGAATAGGGTTTTAACATATACTTCGATGCATTTTTATAAATATGTGTACGTAGAATAGTGGTGATGAATAAAAGCTAAAAGTACAATAAAATCCATTATATTTTTAGAGATATATAATAAATATTGCCAATATTTTCTAAATGTTTTATAAATTAGTTCATCGTTATCATTCGGAGACAGGAAATGTTCTCTTTTTTTTAAAGGGGAGGATTGTCGGCCCTACGCTCACTACTCTACGGTCATATTAGATCGAGACTTATTGTTTAAAGTGGATTCCAAATCACCGAGTGCTGTGACGCCGAATGCTAGACATAATTAGCAGGTTTAATATTAATCAGACAAACGCTCTCACACTGGGTACCACAGATTTCGGGTTCGAGTCCCGGCAAGTGTGTAGCGGTTCGGATTCCACTTTAAGCCGCAGGACCTGGTCTAAGATGACTGTAGAGCGCTGACAACCAGCAGCTACCCTGTAAAAATAAAGGTCTTATATTTCGGAATCTGCTAATATGCAGACGGTCTTGGCTCACTGGGGCTGTTGCGTACATTGAAGTAGAAGAAGTATTATAGAGGTTTCAAGTCAAAATTAAAAGATACCAGACTGAGATTCCGTCAATCATTTGAAAGAAAGTATGAAAGCTTTATTTATGAAAACTTATGGAACATCATGGTACGTAAATAGTAAAATTGCAATTATTAATTTGAGATAAAATTATATTTTTAAGTAGATTACTTGAAACTATTTCTATAATTAAGTAGTGTTTTAGATTTTAAAATTTTCAGCCAAAAATAATGAACTCTACAGTTTTGGTGAATGTTTATAAAATTATTAAAAATCGTATTGGATATTTTAAAAGAAATGGGTGAATTTCCTAAACTTAGTTACAAGTTTAGTTGTTGTAACATTAGAAGTATAATAAAGTACAAAAAAAATTTTCAGCTTTATTTTAATTCAAAATTAAAAAATAGGGACGTATAAAAAGTATTCATATACTTTTGACGTATTAATAAACAAATAGAGGAAATACGACTGATATAATTTGTTTTGCTTTTTGTTCTTTAGTTAAAAGTTCAATTTTTCGATTCCTGCTTTTCATTTTAATACAGCATTTCAGATATTATCTTTAAAATTCTTTATTGCAGAAAAAAAAAGCATTTTAGCATCGGATTCAATTTATTCCTTCAGAATTTTACCTAAAATATTTTAGAAATTCCTTTCAGGATTTTAATAAATTCCATCTCGTCATAACGTCTTGATGTATTTTTGGCGTTCTTTAGAATTTCTCCGAACATTTACATTAAGCCTTCTCAAAAAATCTCAATTTGGGATATTCTTTTTTGTAAAAAAAGACGAAAAATCGTTCTTTATGTCCATGGCGGTGCAGCATCAAGCCTAAATCGATGAAAACCATCAGTAAAATCATAGAGGAAGAAATATCAAGCGAAATAAAACAGAAGTTTTTATGTAGAATAAGAATTTGATGTCTTTATTCCATATTCTTTTCCAAGAAAATTCTTGATTTAGGGAGGATTAAAATGACAAGAAGTCATGGAAACATTTCCATCTTCGCTAAAAAAAACCTCAACGAATTTAATTTTTTCCTCTAAAATAATTCCAAAAGACACTAAAAAAAATTTCGTCTCTTTTTTGATATAAATAGACGAAAGATCGATGCTAAGATGTTCCCAAAAATGGCAACCCTACAAAAAAGGATTAGGAAAATGAAGGGTGAATATTTAAAATGCGAATGGGCAAAAATGAACCGTGTGCTAGAAAAAATGTTTAGCTATTATTTATTCGGTTTAGCGGGAAAATATTTTATGCCTTTTTTTTGGTATGTTTGTTTTATAAAACATCAACTTTCGTGATACATTCTTTTTCTTTAAAAAAAAAAAAAAAAAAAGTCCTTGTTAATTGTAAAGAATGGTTGATATATTTTGGAATTTAAAATGCCAGATAACATGCTGAAATAGAAAGCACATATTATTATATATTCTTACCTGCATTATTCAGTTGAGATGTAATTATAGTTGCCTTCATTTTTGTTGAAAAGTTCCAAAACTATTCCGAAATACACTAAAAACATAATCTCTGTTTTGAGATAAATAGATGAAAGCTCGATGCTAAGATGTTTACAAAAAATTCGATCTTGGTGATTGGTTTGTCGCTTTACGATCATTTCGTGCACAGTGTAGGCTTATTAAATCGAAACATACAGTTCACCATGGATTCCGACCCACTCACAAATATCCCTGCAACCGTCAGGATATGAACCATAGTGAAGAAGAATTGAGGTTTCATGTCAAAAACAAAAGGTTCGAGATTCCATCAATTAATTCAAAGAAGGTTCAAAAGCGTTACTTAAGAAAATTTATGGAACATCATGGAATGTAAATAGTAAAATTGTGATTATGCATTTGGGATAAAATTAAATATTTACGGACATTAGGAGAAAACTGACATTAGAATTTCCATTATAAAGTAATGTGTTCCTGAAGTGTGAGATATAAGACCGAAATAATGGACTTCATAGTTTTGGTGATTGCTATTCTTAAATTATTTAACATTTGATTTCGTATTTTAAAGAAATTAATTAATTTACTAAGTTTATTAGTTGGAAGTTCAATTGTTGGAATATTAAAAGAATTATGAAGTTCAAAAATCATTTTAGAATTTTTTTAATTCGAAATTTAAGAAAAAAAAAAAGCACGTATAAAAAATATTAGCATTAGCTTTTGGCACGTGATAATGCAAATAGGTGAAATAGAATAGATATCATTTATTTTACTTTTTGTTCTGTAGCTTCAAATTCAATTTTTCGAATTATGCTCTTCATTTTCATAGTGCATTTCAGAAAATATTATCTTTAAAATTACTTATTGTCGAAAAAAAAGCATTTTAGCAGCGGATTCAATTTATTCCTTCAGAGTTTTACCTAAAATCTTTCTGAAATTCCTTTCAAGGCTTAAATAAATTTCATCTCGTCATAACGTCTAGATGCATTTTTGGCGTTCTTTAGAATTTATCCGAACATTTACATTAAGCCTTCTCAAAAAATCTCAATTTGGGATATTCTTTTTTGTAAAAAAAGACGAAAAATCGTTCTTTATGTCCATGGCGGTGCAGCATCAAGCTTAAATCGATGAAAACCATCAGTAAAATCATAGAGGAAGAAATATCAAGCGAAATAAAACAGAAGTTTTTATGTAGAATAAGAATTTGATGTCTTTATTCCATATTCTTTTCCAAGAAAATTCTTGATTTAGGGAGGATTAAAATGACAAGAAGGCATGGAAACATTTCCATCTTCGCTAAAAAAAACCTCAATGAATTTAATTTTTCCTCTAAAATAATTCCAAAGGACACTAAAAAAAATGTCATCTCTGTTTTGAGATAAATAGATGAAAGATCGATGCTAAGATGTTCCCAAAAATGGCAACCCTACAAAAAAGGATTAGGAAAATGAAGGGTGAATATTTAAAATGCGAATGGACAAAAATGAACAGTGTGTTAGAAAAAATGTTTAGCTATTTTTTATTCGGGAACATTTTTATGCTTTTTTTATGTTTGTTTTATGAAACATTAACTTTCGTGACAATTTTTTTTTCTTTAAAGCAACACTTTCTTGTTAATAGGAAAGAATGGTTGATATATTTCGCAATTTAAAATGGCAGAGAACATGCAGAAATATGAACATATATTATTAATTGTATTATTTAGTTGAGATGTAATCGTCTTCATTTTTGTTCGTCATCATTCCTTTTTGCAAGTTCAGTTGTTGGAATATTAAAAGAATTATATAGTACGGAAATCATTTCAGCCTTTTTATAATTCGAACGTGACGAAAAACAAGTAATAAAAAAAAAATTAAAGTCCATTCCTAATTTTTTTCACAATATCGCAGAAAGTCCTTTATAAATAAAGTTGAAATTTTCATCTTACATCTGGCGCCATCTATTATTAGATACATGCAACTAAAATCGAAAAAAAAAAAATTAAATTTAATTAATGAATTAATATTTGAAAAAACTGTGTTACCATCAAGTGTCAGCCAATTCAAGTGTCAGCCAATTCAAGTGTCAGCCAATTCAAGTGTCAGCCAATTCAAGTTCCAAAAAATGTATTTCAAATTGAGTGGATAAATAAAAAGTATTTTATTAACGATTGAAAATTGAACACGATATATATATAGGAAGAGTGTCAGCTAATAGAAGGAATTGAAAAAGATGTATAAAAAGTATTAGCATTAGCGTTTGACACATGATAATGCAAATAGGTGAAGAAGAACTGGTATCATTTATTATAATTTTTGTTCTGTAGTTTCAAATTCAATTTTTCGAATTCTGCTTTTCATTTTCATAGTGCCTTTCAGAAAATATTATCTTTAAAATTCCTTAATGTAAAAAAAAAAGCATTTTAGCATCGGATTCAATTTATTACTTCACAATTTTACCTAAAATCTTTCAGAAATTCCTTTCAAAATTTTAATAAATTTCATCTCGTCATAACGTCTTGATGCATTTTTGGCGTTCTTTAGAATTTCTTCGAACATTTACATTAAGCCTTCTCAAAAAATCGCACTTTGGGATATTCTTTTTTGTAAAAAAATGGAGAAAAATCGCTCTTAATGTCCACGGCGGTGTAGCATCAAGGCTAAATCGAGGAGAACCATCAGAAAAATCATAGAAGAAGAAATATCAAGCGAAATAAAAACTGGAATATATCTGGAATATGAATTTGATGTCTTTATTCCAAATTCTTTTCAAAGAAATTTCTTGATTTAGGGAGGATTAAAATGACAAGAAGGCATGGAAACATTTCCATCGCCGCTAAAAAAACCCTCAGAATTTAATTTTATTCCTCTAAAATAATTCCAAAGGACACTAAAAAAAATGTAATCTCTGTTGTGAGATAAATAGACGAAAGATCGATTCTAAGATGTTCCCAAAAATGGCAACCCTACAAAAAAGGATTAGGAAAATGAAGGGTGAATATTTAAAATGCGAATGGACAAAAATGAAAGGTGTTGGAAAAAATGTTTAGCTATTATTTATTCTATCTAGCGAGAAAATATTTTATGCTTTTTTTGGTATGTTTGTTTTGTAAAACATTAACTTTCGTGACAATGTTTTTCTTTAAAAAATCTTTCTTGTTAATTCGGAAGAATAGCTGAAATATTTCGGAATTTAAAATGCCAGAGCACATGCTGAAATAGAAAGCACATGTTATTATATATTCCTAACAATATTATGTAGTTGAGATGTCATCATATTTGCTGAAAAGAACTATAAAAAAAGTCATCTCTATTTTGAGATAAATAGATGAAAGCTCGATGCTAAGATGTTTACAAAAATTGCCATCCTGGTGATTGGTTTGTTGATCTACGATCATTTTGTGCACAGTTAGGACTAATTAGATCGAGATCTACAATTTAACGTGGATTCCGAACCACTCAAAAACATCCATGCCACCGTCAGCATGTGAACCATATTGAAGAAGAGAAATAAGAATTGAGGTTTCAGGTCAAAAACAAAAGATTCGAGCTTCCGCCAATTAATTAGAAGAAGGTTAAAAAGCGCCACTTACAAAAAATTATGGAACATCATGGAATATAAATTGTAAAATTGTGATTATTTGTTTGAAATAAAATTCTATTTTTAAGTAGATTAGGAGAAAACTGGCATTACTATACAATTTCAATGATAAAGTAATGTGTTTTGAAATCTGCTAGAAATTAATTAAGATATAAGGCCGTAATAATGGACTCCACAGTTTTGGTAAATGTTTTTTTTAACTTCTTTAACGCTTTATTATATATTTTAAAATAAATCAATGAATTTTGTAAACTTATTTGCAAGTTCAGTTGTAGGAATTTTAAAAGAATTATAAAGTACGAAACTCATTACTGCCTTTTTTAAATTCGAAATTGAAGAAAAAAAGAGGATATATAAAAAGTATTAGTATTAGCTTTTGGCACATGATAATGCAAATAGGTGAAAAAGGATTTTTTTTCTAAATTGATAAAAAGGGATGCATACAATGTATTAGCAAACGCTTGATGCATTAATAATACAGATAGGTGAAACAGAATTGGTATCATTTGTTTTACTTTTTGTTCTGTAGTTTTAAATTCAATTTTTCGAATCCTGCTTTTCATTTGTACAGTGCATTTCAGATAATATTATCTTTAAAATTCCTTATTGTAGAAAAAAAAATAAGCACTTTAGCAGCAGAATCAATTTATTCCTTCAGAATTTTACCTAAAATCTTTCAAAAATTCTTTTCAAGATTTTAATAAATTTCATCTCGTCATAACGTCTAGATGCATTTTTGGCGTTCTGTAGAATTTCTTCGAACATTTACATTAAGCCTTCTCAAAAAAATCTCAATTTGAGATATTCCTTTTTGTAAAAAAAAAAAACGAAGAAAAAAAGTTCTTAATGTCCATGGCGGTGTAGCATCAATCCTAAATCGATAAAAAGCATCAGTAAAATCATAGAGGAAGAAATATCAAGCGACATAAAAACACAAGTTTTTATCTAGAATAAGAATTTGATGTCTTTATTCCAAATTCTTCTCCAAGAAATTTCTTGATTTAGGGAGGATTCAAATGGCAAGAAGGCATAGAAACATTTCAATCTCCGCTAAAAAAAGAAAAAATACCTCAACGAATTTAATTTTTTCTTCTAAAATAATTCCAAAGGACACTAGAAAAAAAATGTCATCTCTGTTTTGTGATAAATAAAGAAAAGATCGATGCTCAGATGTTTCCAGAAATGGCAACCTTACAAAAAAGGATTAGGAAAATGAAGGGTGAATATTTAAAATGCGAATGGACAAAAATGAACCGTGTGTTGGAAAAAATGTTTAGGTATTATTTATTCGGTTTAGAGGAAAAATATTTTATGCTTTTTTTTGGTATGTTTGTTTCATAAAACATCAACTTTCGTGACAATTTTTTTTCTTAAAAAAAAAAAAAAAAACTCTTGTTAATTCGAAAGAATGGTGGATGTATTTTCGGAATTAAAAATGCCAAAGAACATGCAGAAATAGGAAGCATATATTATTATACATTCTTTACAGCATTATTTAGTTGAAATGTAATCATAGTTGCCTTCATTTTTGTTGAAAAGTTCCAAAATAATTCCAAATAATTCCAAAGGACACTAAAAAAAGGTAATCTCTGTTTCTGATGATTGGTTTGTCATTTTACGATCATTTTGGGCACAGTTTAGGCTAATTAGGTCGGGATCTACTGTTTAACAAGGATTCTGAACCACTCACAAACATCCATTCCACTGTCAGGATGTGAACCATATTGAAGAAGAGAAAGGCGAATCGAATTTTCAGTTCAAAAACAAAACATTCGAGATCCCGTCAATTAATTAGAAGAAGGTACAAAAGCATTACTTACGAAAATTTATGGAACATCATGGACTGAAAACTGTAAAATTGGGATTATTCATTTCGGATAAAACTATACATTTAGGTAGATTAGGAGAAAACTGACATTACAACTTCAATGATAAAGTAATGTGTTTCTGAAGTGTGTTAGAATTTAAATGAGATATAAGGCCGGAATAAATTACTCTACAGTTTTGGTGAATGTTTTTATTTTTAACTTATTTAACATTTTATTATACATTTTAATAGAAATGAATGAATTTTCTAAACTTATCTGCAAGTTCAGTTGTTTGAATATTAAAAGAAATATAAAGTATGAAAATCATTAACCTTTTTTTCTTAATTTGAAATTGAAGAAAAAAAAAAGATGTATAAAACGCATTAACAAAATTTGACGTATTAATAATATAAAGAGGGGAATGAGTTGGCATCATTTGTTTAATTTTTTATTCTGTAATTACAAATTTAATTTTTTGAATGGTGCTTTTCATTTTCATAGTGCATTTTAAAAATTATTATCTTTAAAAGTCCTTATTGTAGGAAAAAAGAAGCATTTTAGCAACGGATTCACTTTATTGCTTCAGAATTTTACCTAAAATATTTCAGAAATTCCTTTCAAGATTTTAATAAATTTCATCTCGTCATAACGTCTAGATGCATTTTTGGCGTTCTTTAGAATTTCTCCGAACATTTACATTAAGCCTTCTCAAAAAATCTCAATTTGGGATATTCTTTTTCGGTATAAAAAAAGATGAAAAATCGTTCGTAATGTCCACGGCGGTGTAGCATCAAGCCTAAATCCATGGAAACCATCAGTAAAATACTAGAGGAAGAAATATCAAGTGAAATAAAAACACAAGTTGTTATCCAGAATAAGAATTTGATGTCTTTATTCCAAATTCTTTTCCAAGAAATTTCTTGATTTAGAGAGGATTAAAATGACAAGAAGGCACAGAAACAATTCCATCTTCGCTAAAAAAAAACCTCAACGAATTTAATTTTTTCCTCTAAAATAGTTCCAAAGGGCACTAAAAAAAAATGTCATGTCTGTTTTGAGATAAATAGGCGAAAGCTCGATGCTAAGATGTTTCCAAAAATGGCAACCCTGCAAAAAAGGATTAGGAAAATGAAGGGTGAATATTTAAATTGCGAATGGACAAAAATGAACCGTGTGTTAGAAAAAATGTTTAGCTACTATTTATTCGATTTAGTGGCAAAATATTTTATACTTTTTTTGTATGTTTGTTTTATAAAACAAACATTATAAAATGTTATTTATGCATTTTTTTAAAATGTCATTTCCAAGACTTAATAAATTAATGAATATGTTTACAACTAGTTATATGAAAAGTAACATAATAACCACAAAAAGTATGAAAAACAAAATTTTAAAATTATTTTTCTAAAAAAAGGAAAAAAAAAAAAAACATTTAAAATGAATTGCAATAAAAGAAAAATGAATTAAAAAAATAATTTTTGTACATATTAAACAAGAAAAAGGCAGAGTAATAAAATTTTTTTTCACTACTTACGCAAGAAAGATACGAAATCAAGCCAGGAAAAAAAACATACATAAAGTATATATATATATATGTGTGTGTGTATATATATATATACACTCATTCTTTTAAACGAATATAACAGTTTACGACTTTTTTTTTCCAGTTTTTATTTCCATTTCAATTGCCTTCACTTAATAGGCATATCATGACCCCTGAGATACATTATACTTTTTAAAAGTTATACTAGTTAAAAGATAAAATAACCACAACAAACTAGTTTTCTGACTTGGTGCACACAAGCAAAGATAAACGAAAGTTGAAAAAAAGAAAGATATGGCTTTCCATCTCTCTCTTGATGATGCATTAGACAAAGAGCATTCCTTTTTGAATTACTCTCAGTGGCGACCATTAGCTTGAAGAGGTGAGGGAAGCGCAGAGAACGAGTTCAATTTAGAATCAGAATTGACAAAGAGGAGCAATCTGCGGAATATTTCATAATGGTAACGAGTCGCGTTATCATATGAGTCTGCAGCACACAGCACGAAATGCTTTATGGGTGAATTACAGTATTCATTGCTGTGAAGTTAACTGGATTTTGAAAAATGTCATTTAAAAGTAATTTAAAATGTTCATTGACTTTTGTGACTTGAAGAATCAGTCAATTATTTCTGAAGCGTACAGATTTATTAAATCATGCTGAGTTAGAAAGTCTGATGTTACACACGCGTGAGGATGAATTATTTTAAAAATCTATATTATATTTATTTCTACGCCTCGTATATCATAGATGTATAAATTACTGAAGCCCGTGGACATAATAAATTTACCGTAACTTATCTGAGGGCAGCACAAAAAATGATTCTTTTATACTCACTTACATGCAAACATTAGAATAAACAATAAATGAAATATATAATAAGAAAAGTAAATAACTTTAAAAAAGCTATATTATATTTATTTCTACGCCTCGTATATCATAGATGTATAAATTACTGAAGCCCGTGGACATAATAAATTTACCGTAACTTATCTGAGGGCAGCACAAAAAATGATTCTTTTATACTCACTTACATGCAAACATTAGAATAAACAATAAATGAAATATATAATAAGAAAAGTAAATAACTTTAAAAGCTATATTATATTTATTTCTACGCCTCGTATATCATAGATGTATAAATTACTGAAGCCCGTGGACATAATAAATTTACCGTAACTTATCTGAGGGCAGCACAAAAATGATTCTTTTATACTCACTTACATGCAAACATTAGAATAAACAATAAATGAAATATATAATAAGAAAAGTAAATAACTTTAAAAAAGCTATATTATATTTATTTCTACGCCTCGTATATCATAGATGTATAAATTACTGAAGCCCGTGGACATAATAAATTTACCGTAACTTATCTGAGGGGCAGCACAAAAAATGATTCTTTTATACTCACTTACATGCAAACATTAGAATAAACAATAAATGAAATATATAATAAGAAAAGTAAATAACTTTAAAAAAGCTATATTATATTTATTTCTACGCCTCGTATATCATAGATGTATAAATTACTGAAGCCCGTGGACATAATAAATTTACCGTAACTTATCTGAGGGCAGCACAAAAAATGATTCTTTTATACTCACTTACATGCAAACATTAGAATAAACAATAAATGAAATATATAATAAGAAAAGTAAATAACTTTAAAAAAGCTATATTATATTTATTTCTACGCCTCGTATATCATAGATGTATAAATTACTGAAGCCCGTGGACATAATAAATTTACCGTAACTTATCTGAGGGCAGCACAAAAAATGATTCTTTTATACTCACTTACATGCAAACATTAGAATAAACAATAAATGAAATATATAATAAGAAAAGTAAATAACTTTAAAAAAGCTATATTATATTTATTTCTACGCCTCGTATATCATAGATGTATAAATTACTGAAGCCCGTGGACATAATAAATTTACCGTAACTTATCTGAGGGCAGCACAAAAAATGATTCTTTTATACTCACTTACATGCAAACATTAGAATAAACAATAAATGAAATATATAATAAGAAAAGTAAATAACTTTAAAAGCTATATTATATTTATTTCTACGCCTCGTATATCATAGATGTATAAATTACTGAAGCCCGTGGACATAATAAATTTACCGTAACTTATCTGAGGGCAGCACAAAAATGATTCTTTTATACTCACTTACATGCAAACATTAGAATAAACAATAAATGAAATATATAATAAGAAAAGTAAATAACTTTAAAAAAAAGCTATATTATATTTATTTCTACGCCTCGTATATCATAGATGTATAAATTACTGAAGCCCGTGGACATAATAAATTTACCGTAACTTATCTGAGGGCAGCACAAAAAATGATTCTTTTATACTCACTTACATGCAAACATTAGAATAAACAATAAATGAAATATATAATAAGAAAAGTAAATAACTTTAAAAAAGCTATATTATATTTATTTCTACGCCTCGTATATCATAGATGTATAAATTACTGAAGCCCGTGGACATAATAAATTTACCGTAACTTATCTGAGGGCAGCACAAAAATGATTCTTTTATACTCACTTACATGCAAACATTAGAATAAACAATAAATGAAATATATAATAAGAAAAGTAAATAACTTTAAAAAAGCTATATTATATTTATTTCTACGCCTCGTATATCATAGATGTATAAATTACTGAAGCCCGTGGACATAATAAATTTACCGTAACTTATCTGAGGGCAGCACAAAAAATGATTCTTTTATACTCACTTACATGCAAACATTAGAATAAACAATAAATGAAATATATAATAAGAAAAGTAAATAACTTTAAAAAAGCTATATTATATTTATTTCTACGCCTCGTATATCATAGATGTATAAATTACTGAAGCCCGTGGACATAATAAATTTACCGTAACTTATCTGAGGGCAGCACAAAAAATGATTCTTTTATACTCACTTACATGCAAACATTAGAATAAACAATAAATGAAATATATAATAAGAAAAGTAAATAACTTTAAAAAGCTATATTATATTTATTTCTACGCCTCGTATATCATAGATGTATAAATTACTGAAGCCCGTGGACATAATAAATTTACCGTAACTTATCTGAGGGCAGCACAAAAAATGATTCTTTTATACTCACTTACATGCAAACATTAGAATAAACAATAAATGAAATATATAATAAGAAAAGTAAATAACTTTAAAAAAGCTATATTATATTTATTTCTACGCCTCGTATATCATAGATGTATAAATTACTGAAGCCCGTGGACATAATAAATTTACCGTAACTTATCTGAGGGCAGCACAAAAAATGATTCTTTTATACTCACTTACATGCAAACATTAGAATAAACAATAAATGAAATATATAATAAGAAAAGTAAATAACTTTAAAAAGCTATATTATATTTATTTCTACGCCTCGTATATCATAGATGTATAAATTACTGAAGCCCGTGGACATAATAAATTTACCGTAACTTATCTGAGGGCAGCACAAAAATGATTCTTTTATACTCACTTACATGCAAACATTAGAATAAACAATAAATGAAATATATAATAAGAAAAGTAAATAACTTTAAAAAAGCTATATTATATTTATTTCTACGCCTCGTATATCATAGATGTATAAATTACTGAAGCCCGTGGACATAATAAATTTACCGTAACTTATCTGAGGGCAGCACAAAAAATGATTCTTTTATACTCACTTACATGCAAACATTAGAATAAACAATAAATGAAATATATAATAAGAAAAGTAAATAACTTTAAAAAAGCTATATTATATTTATTTCTACGCCTCGTATATCATAGATGTATAAATTACTGAAGCCCGTGGACATAATAAATTTACCGTAACTTATCTGAGGGCAGCACAAAAAATGATTCTTTTATACTCACTTACATGCAAACATTAGAATAAACAATAAATGAAATATATAATAAGAAAAGTAAATAACTTTAAAAAGCTATATTATATTTATTTCTACGCCTCGTATATCATAGATGTATAAATTACTGAAGCCCGTGGACATAATAAATTTACCGTAACTTATCTGAGGGCAGCACAAAAAAATGATTCTTTTATACTCACTTACATGCAAACATTAGAATAAACAATAAATGAAATATATAATAAGAAAAGTAAATAACTTTAAAAAAGCTATATTATATTTATTTCTACGCCTCGTATATCATAGATGTATAAATTACTGAAGCCCGTGGACATAATAAATTTACCGTAACTTATCTGAGGGCAGCACAAAAAATGATTCTTTTATACTCACTTACATGCAAACATTAGAATAAACAATAAATGAAATATATAATAAGAAAAGTAAATAACTTTAAAAAGCTATATTATATTTATTTCTACGCCTCGTATATCATAGATGTATAAATTACTGAAGCCCGTGGACATAATAAATTTACCGTAACTTATCTGAGGGCAGCACAAAAAATGATTCTTTTATACTCACTTACATGCAAACATTAGAATAAACAATAAATGAAATATATAATAAGAAAAGTAAATAACTTTAAAAAAGCTATATTATATTTATTTCTACGCCTCGTATATCATAGATGTATAAATTACTGAAGCCCGTGGACATAATAAATTTACCGTAACTTATCTGAGGGCAGCACAAAAAATGATTCTTTTATACTCACTTACATGCAAACATTAGAATAAACAATAAATGAAATATATAATAAGAAAAGTAAATAACTTTAAAAAGCTATATTATATTTATTTCTACGCCTCGTATATCATAGATGTATAAATTACTGAAGCCCGTGGACATAATAAATTTACCGTAACTTATCTGAGGGCAGCACAAAAAATGATTCTTTTATACTCACTTACATGCAAACATTAGAATAAACAATAAATGAAATATATAATAAGAAAAGTAAATAACTTTAAAAAGCTATATTATATTTATTTCTACGCCTCGTATATCATAGATGTATAAATTACTGAAGCCCGTGGACATAATAAATTTACCGTAACTTATCTGAGGGCAGCACAAAAAATGATTCTTTTATACTCACTTACATGCAAACATTAGAATAAACAATAAATGAAATATATAATAAGAAAAGTAAATAACTTTAAAAAAGCTATATTATATTTATTTCTACGCCTCGTATATCATAGATGTATAAATTACTGAAGCCCGTGGACATAATAAATTTACCGTAACTTATCTGAGGGCAGCACAAAAAATGATTCTTTTATACTCACTTACATGCAAACATTAGAATAAACAATAAATGAAATATATAATAAGAAAAGTAAATAACTTTAAAAGCTATATTATATTTATTTCTACGCCTCGTATATCATAGATGTATAAATTACTGAAGCCCGTGGACATAATAAATTTACCGTAACTTATCTGAGGGCAGCACAAAAAAATGATTCTTTTATACTCACTTACATGCAAACATTAGAATAAACAATAAATGAAATATATAATAAGAAAAGTAAATAACTTTAAAAAGCTATATTATATTTATTTCTACGCCTCGTATATCATAGATGTATAAATTACTGAAGCCCGTGGACATAATAAATTTACCGTAACTTATCTGAGGGCAGCACAAAAAATGATTCTTTTATACTCACTTACATGCAAACATTAGAATAAACAATAAATGAAATATATAATAAGAAAAGTAAATAACTTTAAAAAAGCTATATTATATTTATTTCTACGCCTCGTATATCATAGATGTATAAATTACTGAAGCCCGTGGACATAATAAATTTACCGTAACTTATCTGAGGGCAGCACAAAAAATGATTCTTTTATACTCACTTACATGCAAACATTAGAATAAACAATAAATGAAATATATAATAAGAAAAGTAAATAACTTTAAAAGCTATATTATATTTATTTCTACGCCTCGTATATCATAGATGTATAAAATTACTGAAGCCCGTGGACATAATAAATTTACCGTAACTTATCTGAGGGCAGCACAAAAAATGATTCTTTTATACTCACTTACATGCAAACATTAGAATAAACAATAAATGAAATATATAATAAGAAAAGTAAATAACTTTAAAAAAGCTATATTATATTTATTTCTACGCCTCGTATATCATAGATGTATAAATTACTGAAGCCCGTGGACATAATAAATTTACCGTAACTTATCTGAGGGCAGCACAAAAAATGATTCTTTTATACTCACTTACATGCAAACATTAGAATAAACAATAAATGAAATATATAATAAGAAAAGTAAATAACTTTAAAAAATCTATATTATATTCATTTCTACTTCTCATGTATTAGAGATGTATAGATTACTAAAACTCGTAGAAGCGATAAATTTACAGTAACTTATCAATGGATAGTATAAAAAAATGAATGTTTTATATTCATTTATTTATATGTAAAACAATATAATAAACAATAAATTATATATGTATATATATTGTAATAAAAGTAAAACAAATTAAAAAATCAATATTATATTTATTTCTACTTGTCATATATATCAAATATGCATAGATTTACGTAGGCTATGGACTGGTAAATTTACCACAACTTATTAATGAGCAAGACAAAAAATGAATGTTTTATACTCATTGATACGCAAAAATTATACTAAACAATAAATGAAATATATAATAATAAAAATAAATAAATTAAAAAAATATTTTACAATTACTTCTATCTCTCCTACATCAGAATCCTAGATTTTGGAAGTCCGTGGACCTGGTAAATCTACCGTAACTTTTCTATAGGCAGCTTAAAAAAATTAATGTTTTGTACTCATTTTAAAATTAATTACAATAAAGGTAGTAACAGAAGGAATTAAAAAATATATATTTGTGAATAATAAACAAAAAAAAAATGCACAGTGATTAACATTAATTTGACTACTTACACTAGAGAGACACGAAATTAAGCAAGAAAAAAGCGTGCATATATTTTTGCATTCGCTTAAACGAATATAATTGTTTATCTTTTTTTTAAGTTTTTATTTCCATTTTAATTGCCTTCACTTAATAGACATATAATCACCCCGGAGACACATTATACTAGTGAAAAGATAAAATAACCACAACGAACAAGTTATCTGACTCGGTGCACACCAGCAGAGAAAAAAGAAAGTTAAAAAAAAGATATGGCTTTCCATCCCTCTCTTGATGATGCATTAAACAAAGGGCATTCCTTTTTGCATGATTCTCAATGGCGACCATTAGCTTAAAAGAGGTGAGGGAAGCGCAGTAAATGAGTTCAATTTAGAATCAGAATTGACAAAGAGGAGCAATCTGCGGAATATACTTCATAATGGTAACGAGTCACATTATCATAGAAGGTTCGCCACACAGCAAGAAATGCTTTATTGGCGGATTACGGTATTAATTGCTGTGAAGTTAACTGGATCTTGAAAAATGTCATTTGAAAGTGATTTGAAATGGCGATTGATTTTGCGACTTGAAGAATCAGTCGAAATTTTCTAAAGTGCAAATACTTATTAAATTATGAGCCGATAGAAAGTTTGATGTTAAGCATATGTGAGGATGAAATTATTTAAAAAAATCTATATTACATTTATTTCTCCGTCTCATACTTTCCCAGATACATAGAGTACTGAATCCCGTGGACCTGGTAAATTGACCGTAACTTATCTATGAGCGGCATAAGAAAGGATTCTTTAATACAATTATATATTATTATATTACTGTATATGTAAACAGTGAAATAAATGAAATATATAATAATAAAAGTAAATAAATTTAAAAAAAAATCAATATTATATTTATTTCTACCTCTCATATATCAGAGATGTATAGATTACTGAAGCCCGTGGAACCGGTTAATGTACCGAAATTTATGGGTAGCTGAAAAAATGAATGTTTTATGCTCATTTATGAGTAAACACTATAATAAAGAATTAATGAAATATATAATTATAAAAATAAATAAATTTAAAAAATCTGTATTATAGTTACTTTTATCTCTCCTACATCAGAGATGCATATATTCCTGAAGCCCGTGAATCTGGTAAATTTACCGTAACTTATCTGTGTTTATCTATTTACCGTAACATATCTATGGGTACAAAGAATGTTTGACATCATATTAAAATTAATTACAGAAAATGAAGTAAAAGAAATTCCTTTCAAGTTTTTCTTTTAGAAATTCCTTTCAAGTTTTTAATAAATTTCGTCCCGTCGAGATGCATTTTTGGCGTTCTTTAGAATTTCTCCGAACATTTACATGAAGCCTTCTCAAATAATCTCAATTTGGGATATTCTTTTTTTGTAAAAGAAAAGAAAAATCGTCCTTAATGTCCATGGCGGTGTAGCATCAAGCCTAAATCGATGAAAACCATCAGTAAAATCATAGAGGAAGAAATATCAAGCGAAATAAAAACAGAATTTTTTATCCGGAATAAGAATTTGATGTCTTTATTCCAAATTCTTTTCCAAGAAATTTCTTGATTTAGGGAGGATTAAAATGACAAGAAGGCATAGAAACATTTCCATCTCCGCTATAAAAACCCTCAACGAATTTAATTTTTTCCTCTAAAATAATTCCAAAGGACACTAAAAAAAAAAATGGCATCTCTGTTTTGAGATAAATAGATGAAATATCGATGCTAAGATGTTCCCAAAAATGGTAACCCAACAAAAAAGGATTAGGAAAATGAAGAGTGAATATTTAAAATGCGAATGGACAAAAATGAACCGTGAGTTGGAAAAAAATATTTAGCTATTATTTATTCGGTTTAGCGGGAAAATATTTTATGCTTTTTTTTTGTATATTTGTTTTATAAAACATCAGCTTTCGTGACATATTTTATTTTCTTTAAGAAAAACTTTCTTTATAATTCGAAAAAGTGGTTGATATATTTCGGAATTTAAAATGCCAGATAACATGCTGAAATAGAAAGACATATTATTATATTTCTTACCTGCATTATTCAGTTGAGATGTAATTATAGTTGCCTTCATTTTTGTTGAAAAGTTCCAAAACAATTCCAAAATACACTAAAAACATAATCTCTGTTTTGAGATAAATAGATGAAAACTCGATGCTAAGATGTTTACAAAAATTTTGGTGATTGGTTTGTCGCTTTACGATCATTTCGTGCACAGTGTAGGCTTATTAAATCCAGAAACATACAGTTCACCATGGGTTCCGACCCACTCACAAATATCCCTGCAACCGTCAGGATATGAACCATAGTGAAGAAGAATTGAGGTTTCATGCCAAAAACAAAGATTCGAGATTCCATCAATTAATTTAAAAAGGTTCAAAAAGCGTTACTTAAGAAAATTTATGGAACTTCATGGTATGTAAATAGTAAAATTGCGATTATTAATTGGAGATTAAATTTTTAAGTGGATTAGGAGTAAACTGACATTAGAATTTCCATTATAAAGTAATGTGTTCCTGAAATGTTAAATATAAGACCGAAATAATGGACTTCATAGTTTTGATGATTGCTATTCTTAAATTATTTAAATTTGATTTCGTATTTTAAAGAAATTAATTAATTTTCTAAGTTTATTAGTTGGAAGTTCAATTGTTGGAATATTAAAAGAATTATGAAGTTCAAAAATCATTTTAGAATTTTTTTAATTCAAAATTTAAGAAAAAAAAAAAAAGTAATGTATAAAAAATATTAGCATTAGCTTTTGGCACATGATAATGCAAATAGGTGAAATAGAATAGATATAATTTATTTTACTTTTTTTTCTGTAGCTTCAAATTCAATTTTTCGAATTATGCTCTTCATTTTCATAGTGCATTTCAGAAAATACTATCTTTAAAATTACTTATTGTCGAAAAAAAAGCATTTTAGCAGCGGATTCAATTTATTCCTTCAGAGTTTTACCTAAAATCTTTCTGAAATTCCTTTCAAGGCTTAAATAAATTTCATCTCGTCATAACGTCTAGATGCATTTTTGGCTATCTTTAGAATTTATCCGAACATTTCCATTAAGCCTTCGCTAAAAATCTCAATTTGGGATATTCTTTTTTGTAAAAAAAGACGAAAAATCGTTCTTAATGTCCACGGCGGTGTACCATCAAGCCTAAATCGAGGCGAACCATCAGAAAAATCATAGAGTAAGAAATATCAAGCGAAATAAAAACAGAAGTTTTAATCTAGAATAAGAATTTGATGTCTTTTTCCAAATTTTTTTCCAAACAATTTCTTGATTTAGGGAGGATTAAAATGGCAAGAAGGCATAGGAACATTTCCATTTTCGCTATAAAAAAAACCGCAACGAATTTAATTTTTTCCTTTAAAATAATTCCAAATGACACTAAAAAAAATGTCATCTCTGTTTTCAGATAAATAGACGAAAGATCGATGCTAAGATGTTCCCAGAAATGGCAACCCTACAAAAAAAGGATAAGGAAAATGAAGGGTGAATATTTAAAATGCGAACGGACAAAAATGAACAGTGTGTTAGAGGTTTAGCGGGAACATTTTTCATGCTTTTTTTGGTATGTTTGTTTTATGAAACATTAACTTTCGTGACAGATTTTTTTTCTTTAAAGCAACACTTTCTTGTTAATAGGAA
The DNA here is from genome assembly GCA_021605075.1 of Caerostris darwini. Classification (NCBI taxonomy): domain Eukaryota; kingdom Metazoa; phylum Arthropoda; class Arachnida; order Araneae; family Araneidae; genus Caerostris; species Caerostris darwini. The sequence goes on along the minus strand of BPLQ01012135.1, from coordinate 19,614 downwards.
AGAATGGTTGATATATTTCGCAATTTAAAATGGCAGAGAACATGCAGAAATATGAACATATATTATTAATTGTATTATTTAGTTGAGATGTAATCGTCTTCATTTTTGTTCGTCATCATTCCTTTTTGCAAGTTCAGTTGTTGGAATATTAAAAAAATATTATATAGTACGGAAATCATTTCAGCCTTTTTATAATTCGAACCTGCAGTCTAACGTGAAGAAAAAACAAATGTAATAAAAAAAAAAAAATTAAAAAAACAAAAGTCCATTCCTATTTTTTGACAATATCGCAGAAAGTCCTTTATAAATAAAGTTGAAATTTTCATCTTACATCTGGCCCATCTATTATTAAGATACATGCAACTAAAATCGAAAAAAAAATAATACAAATTTAATTAAGGAATTAATATTTGAAAAACTGTTTACCATCAAATATAAAAAATAGTTTCAGCCAATTCAAGTTCCAAAAAAATGTATTTTGTAAACTTGAGTGGATAAATAAAAGTATTTTATTAACGAATGAAAATTGAACAAGATATATATATAGGAAGAGTGTCAGCTAATAGAAGGAATTGAAAAAATATATAGATGTATAAAAATTATTAGCATTAACTTTTGACACATGATAATGCAAATAGGTGAAATAGAACTGGTATCATTTGTTATAATTTTTGTTCTGTAGTTTCAAACTCAATTTTTCGAATTCTGCTTTTCATTTTCATAGTGCATTTCAGAAAATATTATCTTTAAAATTCCTTAATGTAAAAAAAAAGCATTTTAGCATCGGATTCAATTTATTACTTCACAATTTTACCTAAAATCTTTCAGAAATTCCTTCCAAGAGTTTAATAAATTTCAACTCGTGATAAGGTCTAGATGCATTTTTGGCGTTCTTCAGAATTTGTCCGAACATTTACATTAAGCCTTCTCAAAAAAATCTCAATTTGAGATTTTCTTTTTTGTAAAAAAAATGGAGAAAAATGGTTCTTAATGTCCATGGCGGTGTAGCATCAATCCTAAATCGATGAAAACCATTAGTAAAATCATAGAGGAAGAAATATCAAGCGAAATTAAAACAGAAGTTTTTATTTGGAATAAGAATTTGATGTCTTTATTCCAAAGTCTTTTCCAAGAAATTTTTTGATTTAGGGAGGATGGCATGACAAGATGGCATGGCATTAAAATGACAAGATGGCATGGAAACATTTCCATCTCCACTATAAAAAAAAACCTAAACGAATTTAATTTTTTTCTCTAAAATAATGCCAAAAGACACTAAAAGAAAATGTCGACTCTGTTTTGATATAAATAGACGAAAGATCGATGCTAAGATGTTCCCAAAAATGGCAACCCTACAAAAAAAGGATAAGGAAAATGAAGGGTGAATATTTAAAATGCGAACGGACAAAAAATGAACTGTGTGTTGGAAAAAATGTTTAGCTATTATTTATTCGGTTTAGCGGGAAATTATTTGATGCTTTTTGTTGGTGTGTTTCTTTTATAAAACATCACCTTTCGTGACATATTTTATTTTCTTTATAAAAAACAAACTTTCCTGTTAATTCGAAGGAAGGGTTGGTATATTTCGGAATTTAAAATGCCAGAAAACATGCAGAAAAAGGAAAATATCCATTATTATATATCGTTAATAATATTATTTAGTTGAGATGCAATCTCAATTTTATCAAGTCTATATTTTTGTTGAAAAGTGTTATGAAGACGATAAAATTAAAAAATAAATTTTATTGTAAAATTTGTCTGTAATTGCAACGTTTCTGTTTCTTTCAACAAAGTTAATTTGTTAAGAGTGCAAAGTATATATATATATATATATATATATATAAAGGGGAAAAAAGGGAAAAAAACATTTAAAATAAATTGCAATAAAGAAAATAGAAGAATAAATTTAAAAAAATTATTTTTGTGCAAAATAAACAAGAAAAATGCAGAGTAATTAAAATTATTTTGACTACTTGAACAATAAAAGCCACGAAATTAAGCAGGAAAAAAAAATATACATATACATATATATTTGCATTCTTTCAAACGAATATAATTGCTTACCCTATTTTTTTTTCCAGTTTTTATTTCCATTTTAATTGCTTTCACTTAATAGACATAATAACCCCAGAGACGCATTATACTAGTTAAAAGAAAAAAAAACCATAACAAACTTGTTATCTGACTTGGTGCACACGAGCAAAGAGAAAAGAAATTTGAAAAAAAAAAAATAAAGATATGGCTTTCCATCTCTCTCTTGATGATGCATTAAACCAAGAGCACTCCTTGTTGCATTATTCCAAATGGCGACCATCAGCTTGAAGAGGTGAGGGAAGCGCACTGAATGAGTTCAATTCAGAGTTATAATTGACAAAGAGGAGCAATCTGCGGAATATTTCATAATGGTAACGAGTCGCATTATCTTATGAGGCTGCGGCATAAAGTAACAAAATTCTTTATGGGTGGATTATGGTATTCATTGCTGTGAAGTTAGCTGGATCCTGAAAAATGTCCTTTAAAAGTACTTTAAAATGTCGATTGATTTTTGTGACTTCGATTATTTCTTAAGTGTAAGGATTTATTAAATTATGCACAGTTAGAAAGTTTGATTTTAAGCACGTGTCAGGATTATATTATTTTAAAAATCTATATTATATTTATTTCTACCTTTCATACATTAGAGATGCACTGAAGGTAAAGGTACCTGGTAAGTTTACCACATCTTATCTATGGGCAGCATAAAAAAATGAATGTTTTATACCAATTTATATGTAAACATCATAATTAAAAAATAAAATAAATATATAATAAAAAAAGTAATTAAATTTTTAAGAAATGTGTATTATATTTATTTCTGCTTCTCATATATATATCAGATATGCTTAGATTACCGAAGGCCGTGGACTGGTAAATGTACCGCAACTTATCAATGGGCACGACAAAAAAATTAATGTTTTATACTCAATGATATGCAAAAATTATAATAAACAATAAATAATTATATAATAAAAAATAAATTAATTTAAAAAAATTTATTTTTATGTCTATCTCTCCTACATCAGAGGTTCATAGATAACTGATGCTAGTGGACTGGTAAATTTACGGCAAATTATTTATGGTCTGGAAAAAAAATGATTTTTTATACTCCTTTTAAAATTAAATACAATAAAGAAAGTAAAAGAACGAATTTAAAAAATAATTTTTATGCATAATAAACAAGAAAAATGCACAGTGATTAACACTATTTTCACTACTTAAAATTAAGCAAGAAGAAAACATACATATACATAAATACTTGCATTCTTTCAAATGAATATAATTGCTTAACCTATTTTTTTTCAGTTTTAATTACCATTTTAATTGCCTTCACTTAATAGACATATAATGACCCTTGAGACACATTATACTAGTTAAAAGATAAAATAACCGCAACAAACTAGTTATCTGACTCGGTGCACACCAGCAAACAGAAAGAAAGTTAAAAAAAAAAAAAAAAAGAAAGAAAGACATGTCTTTCCATCTCTCTCGTGATGATGCATTAGACAAAGAGCATTCCTTGTTGCATTGTTCTCGATGACGACCATCAGCTTAAAGAGGTGAGGGAAGCGCAGTGAATGAGTTCAATTTAGAATTATAATTGGCAAAGAGGAGCAATCTGCGGAATATTTCATAATAGTAACGAGTCGCATTATCATATAAGGCTGCGGCACACAGCAAGAAATGCTTTATGGGTTGGTTACGGCATTCATTGCTGTGAAGTTAACTGCACCTTGAAAAATGTCATTTAAAAGTGAATTAAAATGTCTATTGATTTTTGTGACTTGAAGAATCAGTCGATTATTTATAAAGTGTAAAGATTTATTAAATTATGCACAGTTAGAAAGTCGGATGTTACGCCCGTGTGAAGATGAAATTACTTAAAAAATCTATATTATATTTATTTCTTCCTGTCATTCATCAGAGATATATAGATTACTGAAGTCCGTGAAAATGGTAAATTTACTGTAACTTATCTGTGGTTATCTACGTACCGTAACTTATTTATGGACAGCATAAAAAAAATGACTGTTTTACACCAATTTATATATAAGTGTAATTAAAAAATAAATTAAGTATATGGTAATAAATATAAATGCATTAAAAAATCTATGTTATATTTATTTGTACTTCTCATACATCAGAGATGCATAGATTATGCGTCTCTGATGTATGGAAGAAGCTCATGGACTTAGTAAATTTACGGTAACTTATCTGTGGTTACCTATTTACCTTAATGTCTATGGGCAGCATAAAAAAACAATACAAGTTTCATACCAATTTATATGTAAACATTATAATAAAAAAAAAATTATATATATAATAATAAAAGTAATTAAATTAAAAAAAATACTTATTATATTTATTACTACCTCTCATACATCAGAGATGTATAAGTTAGCGAAGCCAGTGGACCTGGTAAATTTATCGTAATTTATGGGTAGCTTAAAAAATGAAACTTTTATCCTCATTGATATGCAAAAATTATAATAAACAATGAGCGAAATAAATAATAATAAAAATAAATAATAAAAAAATATATATATTATATTCGTTTCTATCTCTCCTACTTCAGAGATACATAGATTACTGAATCCCTGAATCTGGTAAATTTAGCGCAACTTATCTATGGGCAGCACAAAAAATGAATGTTTTGTACTCATTTTAAAATTAATTACAACAAAAGAAGTAAAAGAAAGAATTCAAAAAATAATTTTTAGGCATAATAAACAATATGCAGAGTATTAACATTATTTTGACTTCTTAAGCAATAAAAACCACGAAATTAAGCAAGAAAAAAACATGCATCTAAATATATATTTGCATTCTTTTCCACGAATATAATTGTTTTACAATTTTTTTTCAGTTTTTATTTCCATTTTAATTGCCTTCACTTAATAGACATATAATGATCCCTGTGACACATTATACTAGTTAAAAGATAAAATAACCGCAACAAACTAGTCATCTGACTTGGTGCACACCAGCAAAGAGAAAAGAAAGTTAAAAAAAAGAAAGACATGGCTTTCCATCTCTCTATTACTAATGCATTAGACAAAGCGCATTTATTGTTGAATTATTCTTAATGACGACCACTAGCTTGAAGAGGTGAGGGAAAGCGAAGTAAATGAGTTGAATTATAATTGACAAAGAGGAGCGATCTGCGGAATATTTCATCATGGCCACGAGTCGCATTATCATAGAAGGCTGCTGCAAGAAATGCTTTATTGATGGATTACGATAGTCATTGCTGTGAAGTTAACTGAATCTTGAAAAATTTAATTTAAAATGTCGATTGATTTTGTGGCTTGAAGAATCAGTCGATTATTTCTAAGTGTAAAGATTTTATAAATTATGCACTGTTAGAAAGTCTGAGGTTATGCATGTGTGAGGATGAAATTATTTAAAAAATCTATATTATATTTATTTATACCTCTCACATATCACAAATGTATCAATTATTGAAGTCCGTGGACATAGTAATTTTAACTTAATTTATCTATTTACCGTAATTTATCTATGGACAGCATAGAAAAAATGAAACTTTTATACCAATTTATATGTAAATATTATAATAAAAAAATAAATTAAATATAGAATAATAAAATTGAATATATTTAAAAAAAATCTATGTTATTTTCAGCTTCTATAATAATATATAGAATCGAAAATATATATGTTAAAATTTCATTGGATTGTTACTTATCTCTAAAACATGATTAGTTGATGAATTAAATAAAAATATGTTTACAGCTAATAATAGGAAAAGTAACATAATAACTAAAATGAATTTTAAAAATAAAATTTTAAATTTAATTTTCTGAAAGATGGTAAAACAAATTTAAAACGTATTGCAATAAAGCAAGTAGACGATTGAATTAAAAAGGTTATTTTTGTGCATAATAAGAAAGAAAAATTCAGAGTAATTAAAATTAATTTCATTACTTACGCAAGAAAGACACTAAATTCAGCAAGAAAAAAACATGGACATACATACACTGAAGTGACAAAAGTCATGGGATACCTCTTAATATCGTGTCGGCCCTCCTTTCGCCCGGCGAAGTGCAGCAACTCGACGTGGCATGGACTCAACAAGTCGTTGGAAGTCTTCTGCAGGAATATTGAACCATGCTGTCTCGATAGACGTCCATAATTGTAAAAGCATTGATGGTGCAGGATTTTGGGTACGAACATACCTCTAGATGATGTCCCATAAATGCTCGATGGGATTCATGTCGGGCGATCTAGGTGGCCAGTTCATTCGTTGGAATTGTCCAGAATGTTCTTCAAACCAATCGCGAACAGTTGTGGCCCGGTGACATGGCGCATTGTCATCCATAAAAATCCATCGTTGTTTGGGTACATGAAGTCCATGAATGGCTACAAGTGATCTCCAAGTAGCTGAACATAAGCATTGCCAGTCAATGTTCAGTCCAGTCGCACCAGAGGACCAAGTCCATGCCATGAAATAACAGCCCACACCATTACGGAGCCCCCACCAGCTTGAACAGTGCCTTGCTGACAGTTTGGGTCCATGGCTTCGTGGGGTCTGCGCCACACTCGAACCTTACCATCAGCTCTTTCCAACTGAAATCGTGACTCATCGGACCAGGCCACGGTTTTCCATTCATCTAGGGACCAACCAATATGCTCACGTGCCCACGAGAGTCGCTGCAAGCGATGTCGTTCTGTCAGTAAAGGCACTCGAGTCAATTTTCTGCTGGAATAGCCCAAGAAAGCCAAATTTCTCCGCACAGTTCTAACAGACAAGTCCCTTGTACGTCCCACATTGATTTCTGCGGTTATTTGACGCAGTGTTGCTTGTCTGTTAGAATTTACGACTCTTTGCAGACGTTGCCGGTTTCGGTCGTTAAGTGCAGGCGGTCGACCACTGCGCTGTCCATGGTGGGATGTTATGCCTGAAATTTCATACTCTCGGCACACTCTTGACACAGTGGATCTGGGAATGTTGAATTCCCTAACGATTTCCGAAATGGCATGACCCATGCGTGTAGCTCCAACTAACATTCCGCGTTCAAAGTCTGTTAATTCCCGTCGTGCGGCCATCATCACGTCAAAATCTCTTCACATGAATAACTTGAACAGAAATGAAAGCTCTGCGAAGGCACTGCGCATTTATACCTGTTCTACGCGATGCTACTGCCATCTGAAAATTTGCATATTGCTATCTCATGACTTTTGTCACTTCAGTGTATGTATATGCATGTTTTTTTCTTGCTTAATTTAGTGTCTTTCTTGCTTAAGTAGTGAAAATAATTTTAATTACTCTGTATTTTTCTCGTTTATTATGCACAAAAATAAATTTTTAATTCATTCTTCAGTTAATCATTTTCTTTATTGCAATTCATTTCAAATAGTTTTTTTTTTCATTTTTTAGTAAATCATTTTCAAAATTTTCTTTTTAAAAAATTTTTGTGATTATTATGTTATTTTGTTTATATTACCAGCTGTAAAGATGTTTTTATTTAATTCATCATTTTTTTTTAAATTTATAAATAAGCATCGATCAAATTAAAATCTCATATATATATATATATATATATATATATATATATATTATATATACAAGAGAGTGTTCTTTAATTTCACCTACATGCTTGAAAGATATCTATTCCAGATTTCTGCATAATTAGAATAATATAAAAGGATTTAGGAGACATACATAATCCAAACTGAAATATGAAAACTGGAAACCGAAAGCCTACATACAAAAGAGTGTTAATTTTTTAATCAAAACAAAACATTTTTTGTCTCTTTTATTTCCAGTGTGAAGTTTACAGGTACAACAGATATCTAAAACAAATAAGTACAAAGAACAAAATAGAATCAAATGACATCCGTTAATCCCTCCACTTAAACCTGGGAATCCAATAACCCATAAAGAAACAGGAGGTAGTGCAGAACAGAAAGCAAGGTGAGACATATCTACGTCTTCCTTGTTATCACACATGAGACAGAGAGGACCAGGAGTTTAATTACATGAAGTTGCTGGCGGAGACAATCGTGACCACAGAAAACCCGTGGAAATGCCGCCGATCTTTCTCTAGGCCATTCAGGGATATCATGAATAGGATCGTGAGAGGGCTTGTGACCATTTCTAGTTGCAGTATCTTTAAAGAAGGAACACCTAAGTGTCTGTTAAAATATCCTCTTTCATGATTTGAGACAATCCACATACGTTCCACTGTAGAACTCTAACAAACTCACACTGAGAGTCAGACTGAAGGCCGTGTCTCTATTTCATTTTGTCGTATCAGACGTTGCCCGAAGTGCACCACGTGGAGGTAAATCTATTTTGCACTTAGATCTAACAATCTAAGTTGCACCAATCATATCAACTGACTATTGAACATATATTTATAAAAATAAATTTTTAATTAAAATAAATAAAAATTGGCGAAAAAGAAATGGAAAGAAAAGTTGGAAAGAAAGTAATTCAGGTTTTCACCTTTTAAATACATGGTAAAAAACAAACATACTTTCTTGCCAAACCAGATATATCAACTGACTATTAAACATTTATTTATGAAAATAAATGCTTAATTTAACTGAAATTGCCAGAAAGCTTGAAGTTATATTTCTTTGAAATCATGCTTCAAAATGCTGAATATTATTCTAAAAAATGTTTTTTTATGGGGGAGTGGGTTACTTCTAATTCTCGTGAACTTTATTTCACAGAAAAATCATTTTGCCACCATTTTATATTGTTAGCACAACTAATGGCATTTGAATATCTCCTTTTCAGATGTGCAAAAGTGCAATTTCAAAAGACTTTTCGAGGATTAGTCGCCATTTCTCTTCGAGAGAGAAAATTTCCCAACAAATATTTTTTCTGTAAGAAAAGGAATACATTAAAGCAGCTGTTGGTAATGGTGCCTTATTACTCCGTGGAAAAGGTTGAGGATTTACAAAATAAAAGAAAATGATAATCTAACGTTTTCAAGAAGCATCGCTAGAAGTTTTGTTTGATTCCATTCGGTAAGTAAAAGATGGAAGATTCTTGGCACTATGCGTGTATTCCATAAAAGCCAAAACGAACAAAGAATTTCAAGAACCTGTAATGAAGTAGGAATTATGCTTGTTACGCATAAGATTCCTTCTTCCAGATGTACTAAAAGTTTCGAGGATTAACTTTGCAGTTCCGTATGGTATTTGCATTTATTGAAAAACGTAAATCTTCTAATAAAACTTATTTAAATATTGTATCATTAAAATTCTCCTTATGAAGGGCCTTCGAAGTGTGAAAATTTATTCCTAATGGTTCTAATAATTATACTTTTCAATTTCATAACTATAAATCTTTTGATAAATAAAGAAAAGTTGAAAGAAGGAAAAGTTGGCAAGAAATTAATTCGGGTTTTCGCCTTTTAAGAGTACATGATAAAAAACGAACCAATCTTGTCAAACCGATGATATTAACTGACCATTAAACATATATGTATAAAAATAAATTCTTAATTTAAATAAAGTTTAAAGAAAAACTTGGAATTACATCTCTTTGAAATCATGCTTCAAAATGCCGACATTCTTTTCAAAAGTTTTTTTTTTGGGAGGGGGGGCGGTGTTACCACTCCTTATCATGGACTTTATTTTACAGAAAAATAAATTTTGCCGCCATTTTGCACGGTTACCACACTAATGCAATTTCAATACCTCCTTTTCGAATCTGCAAAAGTGCAATTTCAAAAGACTTCTCGAGGATTAGTCGCCATTTCTCTCCGAGAGAGGAAATTTCCCAACAAATACCATTCTTTAGGAAAAGGAATACATTAAAGCAGCTGTGGTTAATTGTGCCTTATTACTCCGCGGAGAAGGTTGAGGATTTACAAAATAAGAGAAAATGATAATCTAACGTTTCCAAGAAGCATCGCTGGAAGTTTTGTTTGATTCCATTCAGTAAGTAAAAGATGGAAGATTCTTGGTCCTGTGCGTGTATTCCATAAAAGCCAAAATGAACAAAGAATTTGAAGAACCGGTAATAAAGTAGGAATTATGCTTGTTACGCATAAGATTCGTTATTCCAGTCGTACTAAAAGACTCGAGGATTAACTTGGAGTTCCGCATGGTATTTGCATATTGAAAAATATATATCTTCGAATAAAACTTATTTAAATATTGTATCATTAAAATTCTCCTTATGAATGGGCTTCTAAGGGTCAGAATTCAATCCTAATAGTTCTTATAATGGTGCTTTTGAATGTACTTATAAATCTTTGAACAAAATTTATTTAAATATTTATTGTATCATTAAAATACTCCTTATGATGTGTTTTCGTAGGGTAAGAATCCAGTCCTTATAGTTCACATAATTATACTTATTTATTTATTCATAAATATAAATCTTTGGATAATCATGGAACATTTTAAGGATACAATATTTAAACAAATTATCAATAAAAAGTTATTCGTGATGTACATTCGAAGGATAAGAATTCAATAGTAATAGTTCTAATTAATAATCTTTTGGATTTATTCATAAATATGAATCTTTGCATATAATTTTTATAAATACTGTATCATTAAACTGCTTCTTATGATGAGCTTTAGAAGGGTAAGAATTTAAAACTAACAGTTTTAATAAGTATACTTTTCAATTTATTCATAAATATAAATCTTTTTATAAAATTTGTTCAGATATTGTATCATTAAAATGCTTCATATGAGTGAACTTCAAAGGGTAAGAATTTAATCCTAATATTTCTAATAATTAAACTTTTGAATTTTATCAATATAAATATTTGGGTAAATAAAGAAAAGAAAGAAAAGTTGGCAAGAAAGTAATTCTAGTTTTCATCTTTTATGAGTACATGTTAAAAATCAAACGCATTTTTTCACCAAACCAATGATAACAATTGACTGCTGAACATTTATTTATGAAAATAAGTTCTTAATTCAAATGAAGTTGCCAAAAAAAATTGAAGTTACGGTCCTTTGAAATCACGCATCGAAATGCTGAATATTCTCTAAAAAAAATGCTTCTTGAGAGGGCGAGTTACCACTTTTTAGGAACTTTATTTCACAGAAAAATCATTCTGCCGGCATTTTATACAGTTACCACACTAATGCCATTTGTATACCTTATCTGCATGTTCAAAAGTGCAATTTCAAAAGACTTTTCGAGGAGTAGTCGCCATTTCTCTTGGAGAGAGAAAATTTCCCGACAAATATCATTCTTCAAGAAAAGGAATACATTGAAGCAGCTGTGATTAATGGTGCCTTATTACTCCATGGAGAAGGTGGAGGATTTACGAAATGAGAGAAAATGATAATCTAACGTTTTCAAGAAGAATCGCTGGAAGTTTTGTTTGATTCAATTCAGTGAGTAAAAGATGGCAGAAGGCCCGTAATTCTTGGCGCTGTGCGCGGATTCCGTAAAAGCCAAATCGCACAAAGAATTTCAAGAATCGGTAATGAAGAAGGAATTATGCTTGTTACGCATAAGATTGCTTCTTCCAGATGTACTAAAAGATTCGAGGATTAACTTGCAGCTCCGCATGGTATTTGCATTTATTGAAAAATATAAATCTTTGAATAAAACTTTTTTAAATATTGTATCATTAAAATACTCCTTTTGAAGGGCCTTCGAAGAGCAACAGTTCAATCCAAATAGTTCGTATTATTATATTTTTGATTTTATTCATAAATATAAATATTTGGATAAAATTTGTTTAAATATTTTATCATTAAAATGTTCTTAATGAAAGGCCTTCGTAGGGTAAGAATTGAATACTAATATTGTTCATAATTATAATTTTCAATTTATTCACTCTACAGTCATTTGAGACCGGGACATACAGCTTAAAGTGGTCTCCGAACCATTACCAAACGTCTTCTATAATCGGAAGTTTCCTTTTTTCTCGTTCTCTTCTAATTTTGTTTCTTAGTATTACAGTCAAATAAAAGTTCATAAAACAATTCACATAGCTTACATAGAATATAGCTTTATACAGCTTACAATTTACTTACAACTTACATACTTACATAGTGTTTTCTTAAATTATAAGAATTTTAAACAGTAATTTAAACTCTGCTTAATCTCGTACGATCATATTTCTTTACTGATACTTTGTGTCAATGGCTTTCATAAAAACAAGCCCTGCAGAACGAATGTGAAATGATCAGACAACTTTAAGCGCTGAAAAAGTATACTGGAAAGGTAACATATAGGCGTACTGGATTCATGCAGCCGTAAATGATGCACGAATAAAAAAGGGAATACATACGCTTACTAAGTAAAATAAATCTTCTGTTTTTATAGTTAAAAATTATCATGTACCATGGCTAAATATTTTATGATAATGCAACAAGTGACTTTATATTAAATGAAATACTTTTCCGGTAATTTTAATTATTATATGTCATAAATGGTAGGTAACTTATTTCTATAATAGTGTAAATAAGCCAACATATTTCCATTTGTAAAAAGTTTGTTCAGTTTGTCGGCGGCCCTGTTAATTGGCTACTAATATTTTCTGGTAAATCGAAATCATATTCCATTAAATCAATTAAATTTTTGTAAGACCAAGTATTTTTTTTCAAAAACTCTATATTTATTCAAAATTTATTTCTCCAAATTTATTTCACCACCTTCAAAATAATCCCATCCGGCCGCAAAAAAATTGAAATTCCTTAAGCCCCGAGAATTTTAATTTGAAAATTGGTTTTTCTTTTAGGACACAGTAGTACATATGAAATTCCTTTTAAATCTGTTGAGAATTTAATTGCAAGAATTCATGCTGTGGGGTAATTCTTAAACTGAGTATGCATGATTGCATGATCACATTTTTGAGTAATTGTTAACAAATTTGCGCGAATGCTTAATTCCAAAATAAAGCAGTTTGTCATTTCTTGCTTTGATGTTCACTAAAATGGCGTGCTAAGATATATATTACTATATGCAAAATTATATTTTGTGCTTTATTACTTCTAAAAGTATACATCACATTAATTATGATTATATACATTTAATGTAAAAAAAACTGGAGAAAATGAAAAATTGTGGCTCATTTTCAGAAATTTTGAACTGAAAACATTTAGTCATTCCTGATCTTCTAAATCATGGGAAATAGTTTGCAATTCATTGTTCGAAATCAATATTTCTATGTATTTTTGTTTGCAACAACTTTACAAAATTTCTTTTTCATTATTAATAAAACTGTACAGAGAAACAAAAAATATCCAAAATCAGCAAAGGTTTTTAATTTACAATCCCTGAATTAGGTTACACAATAAGTCCTGTATGCATTTCTATCTCTTGCAATGTAATAACTAACATATTGTTCTTCACTGGTGCAACTGCACCATGGTGGGCTAAGGCCGTTTGCCTACTGGCAGATATCGAGAGAAGATATGTGTTTCTTTTTATTGGAGTAGAGGTGTCAGCCCTACGCTCATATTTGACCGGGACCTACGGTTTTCGACCCAAACCGCTAGAAACATTCATGGCGCAGAGCACCAGAACACTAGTCACTCGGCCATCAGACCACAACTAACATATCCCATGCAATATTATCCAATAACAATTCTAATGATTATGGGTTCAAAAGCAAATATTATAATTCTCGTCACAATAAACACTTAAAACTCAATTATTTTATAAGGAAAATGTGTTAATAATTACTTTTGGTATGTAAACAGTACTTTAGAGTTGCCAAGAAAGTAAATTCCTGTTTTCACCTTTTAAATACACGGAAAGAAATTAATTGCCAAAATTAATGGCCAAACTAATTTATCAACTGGCTATTGAACATATATTTGTGAAAATAAATTCGTAATTTAAATGAAGTTGCCAGAAAGCTGCAAAGAAAGTAATTCGGATTTTCACTTTTTAAGTAGATGGTAAAAGAAAATGTACTTTTTCGCCAAACCAATCATATCAACTAACTATTGAAGATATATTTATGAAAATAACTTCTTAATAAATTAGCAACAAATAAAAGAAAATAAAGACGAATGGAAGAAAAAACAAGAAAGTAAATCGGGTTTTCACGTTTTAAGAATACATGGTAAGATACGAATATAATTTCTTGTAAAGCCACTTATATCAACTTACTATTGAACATGTATTTACGAAAATAAATTCATAATGTAAATGAAGTTGCCAAAAAAACTTGAAGTTATATCTCTTTGAAATCATGTTGAATGTTCTTTTTTTTCGGGGGGAATGAACTCATGAACTATATGAATGAACTTTCTCATGAACTATGTTTCACAGAAAATAATTTTGCCGCCATTTTATATTTGAATACCTCCTTTTCGGATGTGCAAAAGTGCAATTTCAAAAGACTTTTCGAGGATGAGTCGCCATTTCTCTTCGAGAGAGAAAATTTCCCAACAAATATCATTCTTTAAGATAAGGAATACATTAAGGCAGCTGTGGTTAATGGTGCCTTATTACTCCGTGGAGAAGGTTGAGGATTCACAAAATAAGAGAAAATGATAATCTAACGTTTTCAAGAAGCATCGCTGGAAGTTTTGTTTGATTCAATTCAGTAAGTAAAAGATGGAACATTCTTGGCCTATGCGTGTTTTTCATAAAAGCCAAATCGCACAAAGGATTTCAAGAACCGGTAATGAAGTAGGAATTATGCTTGTTACGCATACGATTCCTTTTACGCATACGTTTTACTTTTTTATTGAAAAAGTAAAACCCTTAATAAAACTTATTTAAATATTGTATCATTAAAATGTTCCTTGGGATGGGCATTCGAAGGGTAAGATTTTAATCCTAATAGTTCTAATAATTATATTTTTGAATTTATCCTTAAATATAAATCTTTGGATAAAATTTCTTTTAATATTGCATCATTAAAATGCTCCTTATAAAGGGCCCTTGAATGATAAGAATTCAATCCTGATAGTTCTAATAATTAAACTTTTGATTGTATATATAAATATATATATTTTGATAAAATGTCAACTGATAGATGTGAAATTAATACTAATCCTAAGTAATTTTTCTGTTTTCATTTATAATAACTGTTTAAAACAAATTATTTTCCTACATTTATTAAATTATCTACATTGGATCTTTTCTGAAACGATATATTATGCTGAATATGAAATTTATTAATATATTTTTACGTAAAAGTCAATTAATAGATAATATATTTGTAATATTTAATGTATTTAATATTTTTTATTATACTTTTAAGTTATACAACTTACAATGATGACTAAATACATCGTATAATAATTATGACTCTCATTTAGTTAAACCTAAAAGTCTTGCTTTGTATTTGGAAAGGTTTGCAATGAAAGTAAATTTAAATTGTTTGCTTGAAGTATGGATTTGGATTGCTAAAGGACATTATGTTAAGAAATCCTTTAGTATTTTACACGAGGGGCATTCTGAAATTTTTGAGATACGGTTAAATGGTACAAGTTTAACCTACCAAATTTTAAGAGTGTTCAAAGTAGTCCTCTCCAACTTCAATGCACTTTTGCAGACGATTTTTGAAAAGATTAAATGCTTCACGCCATCCATTTCTTGGAATTCATGAAAAATATGCTTTTATAGTCTCATCAATCTCATCTTCGGAATGAAAACGGCGACCACGTAAATGTTTCTTGAGATTAAAAAAAGCCGAAAGTCAGACATAGCAAGATCAGGAGAATAGGGTGGATGTTCTATCACTTGATGTGTTTTTGTTTAAGAAATTTGACTGTCGATCTTAGTGTATGAGAAGATGCATTCTCATGGTGAAGCATGAGTCCCCTTACATTCACTTCTTGAAGAATTTCTGAAAGACACTTAGTGGTGTACTAGTTAGCTGTGACTGTCTTCTGTCCCTCCAGCTTGATGGCTTTGACCAGTCCCGTAATTCTGAAGAAAACCGCATACATTATCGTTGTCTTTTCACCAGTGTTGATTTGTGGGTTATCTTCAAAGACCCATTCTTTACTTTCTTATTGTGTTGGAACTTCAAAAAACGGCACGTAAGTTTCATCACCAGTTATGATTTTAGAAATAAGGCGGTGTCCACCATCGTTAAGTAATTTTATGGTTTCTTTACAGATTCTGATACGCTCCGTTTTTTGGTGTTCTGTTAAATTAGGAGGACCCAACAACTAATTTTTTCATGTACAGTTCTCGTCTGAGGGCCATAAAAGAGTTCAAATTTACAAATTGAATGAATATTTTTTTCTTGCGTTTGTCGCCTGCCACTGTCTACAAAATTTTCAGAGTTAAACTCGTATAACAGATAAAACTTAAGTTATAAAGTATACTTTAATACTTGAGTTAAATATAGACTGGATTCTTGACATCGTAATATAACCGAAGAGATGGTTTCCATCTCTGAATGCGTGTTAATTGAAACTTGCTTATACTTGTCTCTGAATATTTAAGATTGAATACTTGTTTATAAAAATGGCCTTTAATATAATTGTGCAGTTTTCCTTGTCTAGTAAATGAAAAAATGAGATAGGGTTGGGTGCACAAGAGTGTACTTTACGTAAAAAGGTTAAAACGTTACAAAAGGTACATACACAATTTTTGCAATCCGCAAGTTGATCGTGGGAATAAAAGTTGGCAAAAAAGATCCTTAAACATTTAAACATATTTACATGAAATGTCTTTTTCTCAATAATTACTTAGAAAAGATTTTAATGATTGCGTGGCGAACAATTTATTTTGCTTCTGCTATAATATGCAATGTTGTCAAAGAAGGAGTACTTATATATTCTTTTACTATGCAATGTTTAACAGTATTGGTAACTGTGTTACTTTCAGTATTTTTAAATTATTAAGTTTTTAAAAAGTAGTAAAAATCCAAAATATCCGAGCAATGGAAAAACTTTTGAAAAATGTGTACAAAAAAACTTAATGAAGATTATGGGCGAAGAATTTTAAAATTATTAAAGTATTTTTTTACGCATCATTTTCATTATTTAAAAAATAATGTTATCTTTGCAACGTTAGACTTATCACTTTTTTATGATTCAAATTTTATTTTAGTTCACACATGTACAAATAGAGCTTAAATTATAACAATAGAATTTTTTCTCTGAGAATATTAAATGTTGAACAAAGAAACCGATCCAGATCTCACATTTGTCATTATTGTAGTAAGTGATTATGTATGGTATAGCGATATCTCTTTTAAAATGAATTTCCTGTAATTTTTAATAGTATGTTTATATCTGTTCCATTTTACAATCCTTCTAATCATCCTAATCCTGACATTGTTATTTTAATCAATAAACGTGGTGCAGTCGTGTATGGCATACAACTTCCAATCTCCAGACTTTCTGTGACTTGACAAATGTTATCGAAATATAACTCATTTCTATCACGGATCAAAAAGATGTTATCACATTCCATATATCGATGACATCATGGCTTGCAGCAAAAGTACAAATTTCACTTCAGGCATCCGGCTATTTATAACAACATGAGAGCCGTATTTTCTTTTTGGCTAAACAAAATTTCCATTTGAAACTTTAAGAATGACACCAGAAAACATAACTTGTTTCAAATGCAGATGATACTTATTTGATACAACGTACAAAGACGCTCCAGAATCTAAAGGATTCAGTATTGACTTAAAATCTATTATTGCTTACAAGTTACTGCCAGACATCGAGGTGGTCGACGGAGGATTTTTAATATGTGCCGTCCCAACTTCTTGGTAGGTAGACTAAGTTTCCCTCGTTCTTGAGGTCCAATGACATGACAACAACGGTGACCTACAACTGTGTGTTGGGTCTCAGTTTCGAGTTGAACTGGAGGAAGATTGGTGATAAAGGTGTGGCCTTATTATTAAATCTTCTTCAAAGTCTATTTGGTTGGCGTTACATCGGCGAGTTCGATAATTATCAAAAATGAAATTTATTTATTTGCAATGGTACGCGAAATGGCCACATGTCCACTCTAAAACAGATTGGTCTATTTTCAACTGTTATCCATAAAGGCTTCTTCCCACTGAGGCGTGAAGTGTTGAAGATTCACGTGGCAGGAAAGAAAATGTTTTCGAGCCCTTCACAGCGAACGTCAGAAATAGCATTACGCCTAGTGAAGTTCCGCTTCGAGTTGAAAGTGGGTTAACTCGAAGCGGTGGATTTCAAACCGGTTTCAGGCGAACGTAGTGAGGCTACTGATTGGTCAACGCTTCTCAGAAATTTCTTTTAAATAAAGGTTTCTGCGAGGGATGTCACCATTATCCTCGGCTGAAAGTGCCACTTTGGCTCTTCTACCACAGTTGTCACATTGTCAAATTTGCAAAACACAAATTTACAACAAAGCAACTTTATTGATTTAAAGCTATCACATAACACAGGAGAACCGAGAACTATACCACAAACTATGGGGCTCTGCATTTATGCAATTCAAGAATATTCCATCTCGAATTGTAAAAAGTTGCCACACTGAAAATAAAAAAAATAAAAAAATACAGTAATAAATAAATTCAAGAATAAAAATTCCAGTCTTTTGGTAAATTATTGATCCCTATGGATTTGAATAGATCAGCAGGCCGATGCTCTACCATAAAGACTTGACTACTTGTCATGAGACATGACTTAGTAGACTTTTCATAGAGTCATGACTTAGTAGACTTTTCATAGAGTCATGACTTAGTAGACTTGCCATAGAGACATGACTATTACTACTACTACTACGGCCGCTACCTTAAATACTACGACATACTTCTACTACTACTACTGCTACCCTGACTACTACGACGACGACATACTTCTACTACTACTACTACTACGATGACGACGACACTGGCGATATCTACTACTACTACCCTGACTATTACGGCATACTACCACTCCCAACACCATCGCTACTACTTCTACTACCACTACTACCACCATGGCTACTACTTCTACTACCACTACTACCACCATGGCTACTACTACTATCACCAACATGACTACTACTACTACTATCACCACCATGGCTATTACTGCTACTACGATTATCATGACTACTTGTAGGGCGCATTTATGCTGCAATATTTGAAAAAAAAATCCGATGTCTCTTTCCTTGAAGTAACTCTGAATTGTGAAGCGAAAACAGTAGGAAATAAATCCTTTTCCAAGTTAGATAGCAATTCTGAGAATTTGAAACTCTTCCGCCAATTTAACAGTAAAACAAAACAAAACTTGAAAAAAAAAATGCGGAAAAATATCAAGAACAATGATTCTTTTGTGTGTGTTTGGGCAGAATGTGCTTTTTTTTGTCGAAGAGTATGTGTTTATTGTTATTAAAGAAAATAATTATGTTTTTATCGTTATTAAAGAAAATGATTATATTTTTATCGATATCAAAGAAAAAAAATTATGTTTTTATCGTTATTACAGGAAATAATTATTTTATCGTTATTAAAGGAAATAATTATTTTATTGTTATTAAAGAAAATAATTATGCTTTTATTGCTATTAAAGAAAATAATTATGTGTTTATCGTTATTAAAGAAAATAATTATCTGTTTATAGTTATTAAAGAAAATAATAATTATGTTTTTATCGTTATTAAAGGAAACAATTATTTTATCGTTATTAAAGAAAATAATTATTTTATCTTTATTAAAGAAAATAATTATGCTT
>BPLQ01012134.1:0-55305 GCA_021605075.1 Caerostris darwini | reverse complement strand
TTAATGAGAACACTTTATCATGCTTATCTAATGACAACCCTAGTTTATTTGAGATTTGAAAATTCATTCAAGGAGAGAATGAAGAAATGGACTTCCTCCTCTTTTCTTCAGTTACGGAGTATTTTAAAGAACGGTTAAAATAGAAAGGATGATGGAAGACGCAAAAGTTACATTTATTTTATTGTTCTCATATGTCGCGTAGTTGAATATCAATTGCTGAGATGCAAATACAAAAAAAAAGCATGAACAACTATAAGAAAATAATCAATAATAATGAAATAAAGAATTTTAGCTCTAATGTAGGGAAGCTCAAAGACGAAAATGTTCAGAATGCTATAAGTTTTCTTAACTTAACTAATTAAGTTAATTACTATTAGTTATTTAATAAGTTACTTAAAAGCATTTGTATAATAAATATTTTTTTTAAATAATCATTTCATATTATAATAATCTATCTTTATATTGTGCTAATTGGTAAATAAAAGAAAGGTGCAAAAGATATTTTCTGCAAAAAAAATTGCTTTTTATTTTTATTTATACAGTTTTTGGATACATTCCGGTTTAGAAACGACGAGTATCAGCATCTTTTAAAAGCACAGTTTTCTTTTCAGAATGAAGGAATTTTATTTCATCGAATATTTTGTATTATAAATTTCCTTTTAAAATTTATTAGACTCTCTTTGTATTGCATATTTATATCGTTATATTGCACATGTTGAGCAATATAAAGAAGTAATATGAGACGAGGAAGAGTCACCTCATATTATAATGCTTTTTCTGTTTGTGCTCTTTTTTTCCTATGTCGAAATCAACAATACAACGAATTACAGTAAAACAAGGTGCTACTGAATCATGTTGATTTGCTGAATTAGATGGAAGAGCAAATGTTGGTATAAATCAAAAGAGATGAAGATATATATATATATATATTTGGTATGTTTTAAAAAACCTTATATTTATTATCATTTATGGCGGACATTGCCTTTTATCAGTATGTAATAGAAAATGAAATGTATCATCGTTTTCTAAAAATATTTCATTCATATACATTTTTATATTTGTGTTTTTGAAAAGTATAAATATTTTAAACAGCTAATAATATAATCGCGCATTAAAACAATCTGCTATGAAGGTTGTAAGATTCTTCATTAAAATGAATATGTAATTGGAATATTTTTCCTTCCGCAAAATATGCAGGTATTTTAACTTCCACTGAAAATCAATATGCTAAAAGTTGACATTAGAAAACATGTGTATCGTAAAAAAAATAATAGACTGTTGATGAATCTAAGAATTGTCTTTCTAACGTTGCAAACATTAAATAATTATAATTATCATGATGATGTCAAAAGTGGACTCCCCGTTTGAAGCATTGCCTCATTAGAGGTTACAGCATCACCGTAATTTAAAAAGAGAATCATTGGGGTGGTATCTATCTACTACCATTCTAGTTTTTCTACTAATAAAAGAGTTTTCCCGGTTAAAGAATTTATTCTGACCTTCACAGATAATTACCATGAGGGGAATTTCCGGGACACGCTTGGCGAGTCCATTAATTAAATAACGAAGCTTACCTAATACGGAAACTTAACGTCTATCAAGCCACATCAGGCCGGAAATATTAAGCATAATAAATATAATGGAAATTACATATTCATTACTTATGGAAAAAAAAGAACAGTTTTGTATTGGGAATCATATTGTGTGTTGTGACTTACAAAAAAATTATTTTTTATCTAATTCCGAACGAATAATTATTTAATTAATAATTATTTTTAAATGATCATCATGGTAATTGATACAAATAACATGCAGGCGAGCATGTAAATTTAAAATAAAAATTTATTGTTCAAATGAAATTTAATTTAATTTCATAATTTCATAGCCTGAAAATCAATATTAGGAAAGAGTTTAGTCCTAATATCGATTTTCAGGTACCAGTTTAACCATGTTCAATCTACTTGCATTTCTCCTGATGGAAGAAACATAAGATCATATGAATATTATAATTATTTCCAACGGTCCACTTTATCTTGCCCCACATAATTACAAAATATATCTTTGTATAACTAAACGCATTATCTATTTTATCATTATCTGTTTGTTCTAAACACAATTAAATTGGGAGTGACAGCAATAATAGCAAATATAGGTCAGTAAAAGTAGGCCATCCCTTAAAGATGACAAAAAGTTATTTTTGCATTACACATACAAAAAGTTTTATAAATTAAATTGACAGAATCCCATCTGTAATAGAGGGTCGTAATTACAAAAGAAATTAAACACTACAAAAACATGAAGTTTTTCTTGTATTATTTTAATTAATTTGCTTGATAGAATTGCATTTTTTTATTCTTGTAATTGGAAATTTTAATCATTCTTTTTTTCTTTTTTCAGAAGTGACTTTTGTATTAATTATTTGATTGAAATGAATTTCTTTAATGCTACATACACGACATTGCTTTTTTAATTTTAGATTAATTGTTCGTACAATTAAGGGCACCCTTTTTTTTTATTAAATCACTGTAATAATTTTTTTACGAACATGGAATATGACAAAACACTGTTGTGACATTTTATCATTAAAGACTATCAGAAGATAGTAAAATAAACATGAAACGATTTTGGATTCACTTTTACTGCTGAAAACAGAAATCTGATAAACGGAGTGATACCGTTTTGAGATTGGGTTGCTTCTTTCACTGGGTCAAGGACATGAAAAATTAGATATACTCTGTTCTGTTCGTTGTTTGGATCAATGCAAAAAATTCATCCTTCTGGATGTTCGATCAAGCATATATATTGATTGGTTGCAAAAGGACGAATCATTATTTATGATAACTATATCATACGAAGAGTGGACAGAAATAAATACACTAAATAGCATCATTGCTGAGAACGTTTTTCTCACTCATTACCTTTGAAACTTAACCCCTAAATAGGTAGGGCAAATTTAGAAGCAGTTCATGTTTTTTATTGATACCTTGTAAACTATATTCATAGTCGAGTTGCCAGAGTGAAGTCGTTTTAACAGAGACGTCATTTATATAAAGGACTGACATAAAGCTTTATCTTGATAGCCCTATCACATTTATGAAAACAGAAATATACACAAAATAAAATGAAATACATTATTGCGCATCAAAGTGAAAGAAAAAATAAATACATTATCTAAAGGATAATACATAAATATTTCTGATATTCCCTTTCTGAGCCATTTTTTAAGATATATAGCTATTTTTTATTATATCAGTAACGTTTCATATAGCTATAGGTTTTTATATATAATATTATAAAGAAGATTATACTTTTTACAGCAATACTTTTTACATAATTAAAACATAATTTATAGAAATAATAGTCTAATGTTCAACAAAAGAAATTATATTTTACTGGTTAAATGGTCAATTCAACCAGAGATTGGAAATTTTGAAATCGAATATAATCCAGTATGCACTTATAAATATACATCCTTTCTTTCCCCATAAAACTAATAAAAAATTGCTTCAGCTATCTACCTGTTGTTATTCCTTTTTTTTTCTGCTGCTTGTGTATTCCTTATAAAAATATATATTTCCCAGTATATTTTTAATTTTTAGTTTTATGCATCGAAGCTGTCTGGTGGATAGAAAGCTCGATATCCGCCAAGCTATAATAATAAAAAATTGCCCAAGTCCCTCGAGATGTGCATGCAATATCTATAATCTGAAAATTTCTTCAATTTATCTTGGGAGGAGAAAAGGAAGATGTGATTTTCAGAAGCCAACACTTGGGGGTGCTGTTTATATATTGCAATCGCGAAATGGATATGGCTACAGTGTAGAAAGCGCCCCATGGTGCATTCTGTTTATATCTCTGCCATTTCAATGGGGAATGACGTTGTTTAAAGTGCCAGTCATTCAAAACAACAAGTTTTATATGAACAATATAAATGAAAAAAAAAGTATTAAAATGCAATGTAAGGAAAGTTGCAGTTTATAGCATTAAGAGACTGTAATAAGAATGAAAAGACACCATTATATTGGAATTTTAAATGTGTAGCATGCAATAACAGAATGGACTGACCAAAATCTCCAGTTCTCTTTATCACTCGGTCTACCCTTCCTCCCTGATGGGTAATACACGAACGATTGGAATTCGCAAGGCGCAATCACATCCCAAAAATCGCATCCAATTTGGAAGGAGGGAAAGCGAGTAACTTCTCGTTTTATTTGTGTTCACCAACGAGGTACAGTGAGTCGCTAAATTCAACGAAGGCATGTATACAAAATTTGATCTCGAATTTTCTTTTCCCAGTTAGTGCTTGAAGAGGAATGAGTGCTTATCAATCATTTAAATGAAAGGAAGGAGAATACCACCCTCAGTAATAAATAAAAAGATGAGTCATTTTTCCAAAACAGAAATTTGAAAATTACATTATTTGAATTTTGAGATTACTACTAAAAATACAGTCTGCATCAATATTATACTTCAGTCATATTATACAGTCATACATATTAGTCATTCATATTATACAGTCTGCATCAATATTATACTTCAGTCATATTATACAGTCATACATATTAGTCATTCATATTATACAGTCTGCATCAATATTATACTTCAGTCATATTATACAGTCATACATATTAGTCATTCATATTATAAGTCATACATATTAGTCATTCATATTATACAGTCTGCATCAATATTATATTTCAGTCATATTATACAGTCTGCATCAATATTATT
Source organism: Caerostris darwini (assembly GCA_021605075.1). Classification (NCBI taxonomy): domain Eukaryota; kingdom Metazoa; phylum Arthropoda; class Arachnida; order Araneae; family Araneidae; genus Caerostris; species Caerostris darwini. The sequence goes on along the minus strand of BPLQ01012134.1, from coordinate 50,574 downwards.
GCCCGGAATGCTAAAAACATGAATATGAAATTGCATGTTTTTAGTTTTCCCGGCAATATTTAATTTGTAGAGTGATCATCGAACGATAAACAAATAATAATAATGATTAATGTACTTTTAAATTCGATAATAGGAAGTTCAACTGTTCAACGACCATTCGATATTATTTAAGTATATATTATATATATATATTTATATATATATATATATATATATATATATATATATATATATATATATATATATATATATATATATATAGATATGAGCAGAAAATTTTGATTGTCTCTGTAAATATTCTTAATAAAATAAGAGAATTTTGCATGCAACAATTTTTTTTCTAATTTATTTTTGAAATAATTATGAATTCTAATTTTTATAAGCTAGTGCATCTGCGTTTAAAGAAATAAAATTCGTTTACTTAAAAATCTAAAAAAGGCAAAATCGCAATATTGCTATGTACATATCGTAATATGTTATATATATTGATACAAGAAGATCTAATTTTTTTCAAATTTATTTCAGCCGTAGTATAGCATATTAAATTCATCCGAAGAGCCCCTAGCGAAAGGCCAACGATAGAAGAGGCATTACAAATAATATTAACTGATTTCCTCAGGTGAAGTATCTACATTATTTTCAGCACCATTATTTAAATCACCCTCTCCCTAAAAAAATTAATGTCATCATGCAAATGAGGAATCAAAACATGCTCAACAGTCCATCCTGATACCGCTTTCTGATAGTCATTTAAATTTTCGGTAACTTGACAGCTTGCTGGTAGAGAGTTTGTAGCGTAGTTTTAAAGGTCTTGGAAAAATAAAAATAAAAACTTATAAAACTTGTTTGTATATGTGTTCCATTGAATTGGCACCCTTTTCTCATTTGCAGCGTGCCGAAAAACACCGACAAAAAGGAGAAATACCCTCTCAAACATTTACACATTCCCCTCCCCATTTTTGCCATCCTTTCAAAGTTTTTGAGTCAGCAGATCCCGGTTTCCAAGCGCTGCCGATTAATTCAGATATTCCCTCCGCAATCTGGCGACAAAGGATTCGCAATTGCTGAACTGGACCCCTCTTTTTCCATTCGTCTCCCTTTGATACTCCATGAGATTGCACAACTGCAGAGCATCTTTAATGACTTTCATAAACAAATAAGCTGTAAAATCTTTTACGTCAGTCTAATGATGTTTTTAAGAGGAAGGGGAAGTTTTTCTATTAGATGCTGAAAAGATTTTGATGAATACTTTTTCTTACCAAAGCGAATGGATCGCTCAATGTTTGACAATATAATCGCCATATTTCCTCTGCTTCGCATTTTGCATACTTTTTATGTCCTGTGTTTAAATTCGAATTACCTTGATAAAAAATAAATGCTAATTAGAGTTTGACTTTTTAATTTTTTTATTATTACTTGTTTATTGTCTTTCACTAAACAATCTTTGAATCCGTATATTGATTATAAAACTTTTTAAACAAACTGGGACTTAACCATCGGAAAAAAGGGTATGTTTCAGGTACATTGAAACAGGGAAAATTGTTTTATTCTGCAACGGGGATGTAATATTTTTAATATGTTTAAAAATCCAATGCGGAAATTATTTCTTTAATTGTTTTAAAACTGCAGCAGGGAAATATTTCTTGAAGTCATGGGATTCATGATATTGATTCATAAAAATAATTGAATAATTCGTTCAATAAATTAACTTTCTTTTGCATTTATTTAAATTTAAATGCAACATCGATCAATCTAAACTTTTTGTTTGAAATCAATATACATTTGTGACGAAAAATATTTTAGTTATACGTTCTTTATCTATAGAACATAATACAAAATTTAAAATCTTTATTTATTGATTGATTGATTTTTACTCATTATTGTTCTTTAACATGCGAATTTAATGTAGTTTTATGCTATTTTTTAATTTAATTTTGTCACAATTGCAGTCGCTATTTTTTATTATCTATTTTTGCTTATTTCGTTTTAGTATGCAATATCAATGTTTGCAGATTTTTTTTCCTTTTATTCAATGTTTTATATAATATGACTAATAATATTTTATTATATAATATTTACTATATATATATATATATATGGATATTTATATAGTACTTCAAAAAACAAGTGGAAATAGAGACAAAATAGATTATATTGATGTTAGACGAAATTATTTTATTTGTTAAAAGAATTAATAAGTTAATTAATTATTTTAAAATTTTAAATTAATTTTTATTGTTAAGTCAAATGATAATAAGTTTTATTTGTTAATTAATTTTATTTATAAAATATTTTGTATTTTTTTGGCCGACACTTGTGCCTGGTACTTATACGCAGTTGGATTATAGGCTTATAATTTTGATAGTAAATCATTATCTCTCTGATGAAATAAAGCATTCACTTTATGAAAAAATTTACATGTATTAAAAATAATTATTAAAAATATTAAATAGAGTTCTGTATTTTAAAATACTTTTTAAAATCCATTTTAAAAAATGAACAGTTTTTGACGCCGCGACATTTTCCATTAAGAGCGAACTCGATGGCTCAGTCTTTAAATAAATGCTTCGAGTTATTTATATTTATGAAACTAAAATCGGCTTCTAATTCTATATTGAGTGCAATTAAGTTAGAAAAATGTATATTGAAAAAATATTATATGTAAATATTTTTCAAAATTGCGTGCTCTGTTAAAAATTTCAGATACAAGTGTTTAAATACAGACGAAATAAATTGTTTAAAAACCACGATTTTTATTATAAAATAAAAGTTATTTTGATTATTATTTTCAATGAATACAGATAATTTGCTTTCAGAGCAATTCTTCCAAAGTGAAAACTCTTCAATCAAGAAATTCTGAACAAGGATAGCTAAAGCAGAAAACACAACAATAAAAAAAAAAATTATAATAATAAATTATTTCCTCAAAGACCTGAAGCAGAAAAAAAATTATATTCCAAAACACTGATATACAGTAGTATACACAACTCTTATGATGAATTTATTTTGTGAAGATAGAAAGATTAGCTTTCTATTTCTTTTAAAAAAAAAACTATTTTATTTCAATAAAAGAGAGTTTAAACATAATTTCAAATTGAAAGATTTCCAAAAATACAAGTGCTTAATTATAAAAAGGGGAGCAATTTAAAAATGATATTGTTTCATATCATAATAGTAAATATGGAAAGAATTCTTTTGCAAAAAATGAAAAAATTAGTAATTTGCAAAATAATTGTTTGTTTCTGCAATTACTATCAATTGCTGTGACATTCATTTTTATTAAATTTTGGTTACAGAAGAAATATCTTCCCTAAAAGTATTGTAATACAATTTTAGAAACTTATATGTTAATTTGTCATTTGGGTTTGCTTTATTATTGTTTAATAGGATATACGCTAACTACGCAACTACAAACAAAATAAACTTGGATAATAAATTTACTATGAGTCATAATAAATAAATAATAAATTTACTTTTGAGTGTTATAAGTAAGAAGTAGTAAACACATTGCACATTTATAATAATTCCTGGCTGCGCTATTAGAAAGCCATCTGATTCAAGTAATGTTTTTTGATGTTGAATACAGTAGCCAGTTGTTATATTGGCGTCATGGGAGACAAAAAAAAAAAAGGATCCTGTAATTCAAGGCCTTACCTCAATTTTTCTAAAAAATGTTGCGCGAGGTATATGAAAGCTGTTATATTGATAAAAAAATTACAATAAATAAGCTATAGAATTAATGCATTTTTTTAAAATACACAGTTTTAAAATGCCTTCTAAAAGCATCGTGAACTAAGTTATCAAAACCATTGATGTCATTTGAAGTTGGAAGCTCATGCTATAAACTTGTAGGTGTTCAATAAGGAAGCATGTTTGTCGATTACATAAGCTTAAATAACTGGGGTTGAGTTTGGACCTTTGCATTAGAAGAAAAATAGGACTCGTTTTTAATTGCTAAGAGGAGCAATTAATTTTGCACTGTTTACGTCAGCGAGAGCGGTTGTTACAGGATATGATGTAAAAAGGAAAAAACAACAACCCGAACAGGTGACAATGAGTGAATCTTGCGGGTGGGGAAAGATCAACAAGTGAGGCCTCAACAAAGAATGACGCAAGACTAACGTTAACTCACTGCTGCACTGACCCCCCCAACCAGGTTGCCTTTCACAGAATGGCTGTTCAATTTAACATTGAGATCTCTTAACGATCCTTGCTTTAACCCCATCAATATAAAACATGGATTTCATGTTAATCCAGGAACTGCCTGCCTTGAATATTTTTTCGGGCCGTGAGATTTATCCCACTTTTACAAAATGTATTTATTTTATAATGGCCAGAGTAGTGAAAAGTAACGTATTAAAAAAATACAATCTGTGTGCGTCCATATATTCAAAAATTAACTGTCGAAATTATAAGAAAAATTAACTTTGGTTTTAAAATAGTATTCTTGCGAATATAGAACAGATATTGACTGTTTTATTGATGAGTTTACAGTAATGACTTCACAGAATAATTAAATTATATTCTGCGAAATTATAATCTGCTATTATTTGGTTCAACTTACACCTGCGAATCGTTTGTTCCAAAAATGAAATTATTTAATACAAAGCAGCTATAAAACCATAACGGACGCTGAGGCCTGCCTTTACATTATAATATTCTTATAAATACAAAATTAGAGATCGATTTGCAAAAGCTAAATGAAAAAGTAGAGAAACACATATCGCACTAATAAAATAAATATTTTTTAAAGATTTCATTTTTTTATTTCGTTTATATTTATATATTTTTTATATATTATTTTAGTGATATATATATTTCTTTACAATAGGTGGTTTAGTATCCTTATTATGATATTATCTATGTTTACATGTAAGAATCATAGTAAACACAAAAGTAATAATTCATTCTGTTTCAATTTTTCACTCCAAAAAAAGGTATATAGTGGGTCTAAATCTAATAGGGGATTTATAACATGAGGCCCGCTCAGATAGTATGCATTTCCAAAGCGGCCCGCAAGATCAATTGGGTTGGCCGCTCGCTACATCGTGCATGAAAGGGAGACATTGAAAGGGTTGCCTCATGTTATATAGGGCTCCACGAGAGTAATTTATTATTAAAAAATGAAAATGCAAACCTACGCCACTGAAACTATAACTTCCTCGTCTGCGTGGGCGTGAGCTTGTTTGAACGAGCAAAAAATGTGAAAATCGAGTGAATGCGTTTGGTATTTGAATAAAAAAGTACATGTTTACAGACCACTGGAGTATGCTGCATTATTTGGAGATCATAACATTTAACAGAAAGCATAATCATAATGTAATAACTGACAATTGCCCTGTCTTCAATTTCATACTTCTAAAGTCTTCCTAAATATAAACTTTATTTTGAAGTTAATACCTATACAGAATTACCGAAGACATTAGCGTTTGCAGTATGTAAAAAAAAAACCGGAAACCACCTAGCAACAAATAATTGAATGAATCCTACTATAAATCAGCTTTCGTCCACAAGGATTTGAAGTTTATATAAGTTCAAACATCTTATAATTAATAATTGATATTATATTTTACATTTATAAAAGATTCAAAAATACCCATGAGCCTCCATTTATTTTAAACAAACATTTGAGATCATTTTTTTAAAAATAATTTTTTGTCAATACCTATTTCTAGTGTCTACATATTTAATAAAAATTATACATTTAATTTTTAAAAAAATAATTGAATGTTTATAATATAAATCAAATTAAAATTGAGGTAAAATGCTGTCAACAGATGTCTCTGCTGCTTAGGGTCTCATAAAGAGACATTAGTAAGTATAAGACAGTAATAAAAATTGTAAGGAAGTCAAAACTATAAAGAAATATAGAATGAATGTTGTAGCTTGCTTGTAGTAGAACGGGCCTTCCGAAATCAAAAGAGGATTCCGTTTATTGGAGGCCCTAGTCCTCTGCTACCAAACTAGTTGGAAAAAGTAGGAATGATTCAATTCCATGGAAGGAGCATTTGATACCTACATTTTACTTCCCAATAGCTCCAAAAGGCTTGAATAACTTTTCGGTAGGGAAGGAGTGGCAAGCTGTCAATTTTTAGAATGAATGCAAGATGATAAATGGAGTCTTTTTTTTCTTCTAAAGTCTGAAATAAGTAAAAATCTCTAAGACGGGTTACTTTTTGGGGGATGACAACAATAAAAGGAGGGGGATGTCGCTGTCAATTTCGTCTCAATTTATGGGATTTTCGTAGAGAGAAACGTTCACTTTTCAAAACGAGACGACTGTGCAGGCAAACAGTAAGTTTTTTTTTTTTTTTTTTGAGAGGACAACAGCAAGTTTGAGAGGGATCCAAAAAGAAACATTAAGTTATTAATGTCGACATTTAGTTAACATTAAAAACATTAGCAAACATTAAATTATTAAGTATAAGTTATTAGTTAACAGTTAATCATTCATCAAAACTTTATTTCCAGAAGAATTTCATTGAATCTATTTGCAAATGTATAGAGAAAACTGTACTCTTAAAATTTATTATTAAAAAGTAATTTGGTGTTTAAAGTTGATGATTATTGTTAATCAATCAAATTATTTAATCAAAAGGCAGTTCATTTCAACTCTTTGTACAGATATAAAAATAGGATAAAAGTAAGTATCACTATTTATTTTCAAAGTGAGTTTGAATTCCTGCAAATATTACATGCATAAATATTTGTAATTATTTTTAACTGTCTGTGTAAAGGTGCTAAATAAAATAAATAACCATGCATTAAATAATTTTTTTTAAGTAGATATATGTTCAATTGTGAATAGGGTTTAAATTTTATTGTTAGGCAACATTTATATATAAATAAACTCAGCTCGTATGATGAAAATGCTTGTATTTTTGTCGATAATGCACGTCTAAAGGTTGAATATATGTATACATATGTTAACGATGCAAATGAGTTAATATTTTTTTAAATCTTATCGGAAAAGTTTTAAGATCAAGAAGATTAAATATTTCCTTCTTATTCGTATTTGCGATGCACACAAAAATTAATCTATCCTTAGAAAAGCATTATTTTAATATAAATTATTTTGATAATTTATTTGAGTCATTTTTATCATAATTTCTTTGAGATTTCAATTTTATAGTCATTTTTTTTTCTATTCCTATTTAAAAATGTATCTTTTGCAGTGAAATCAATTTTTTTTCAAATTTTAACCATTTTCGCATATGCAGAATGACAGACAATGAGAAATGATGACAAAAATTGCTGACACTCTGTGTAGCATTGAATGAAAATAAATAGATGAGATTATTCACATAAATGAATCATTTCCATTAAACAACTTGCTTAGGACAAAAAAGTACGAGTCACTGATTGTATGAAGATCATTTAATACGAATTTATTTGTAAATAAAAATTAAGAGCAGGGCAATTAAATAATGAACTCATCAAATTTCTTGGAGATTTGATGCAGAGGAAATTTCCTTTTTATATTTCTTATTATGGCACATGTTAAAATATTACTTTTTAGACATGTTAGTAACTGTCATGTAGTTAATCTCAGTCGGCAATTAAGTGAAAACCTTTCTGAATTATTGTTGTTTTCAATGGAATAGAAAATCTTAGCAAATTCCATGATAATCAAAGAAGTAATTTCTAAATCTTTTTCCTATTCCTATTATCATCGGTTCTACTGTGTTTTTAAAAGCAAAACTTATTGGAGTGCCGGCTAACAAGATATAATTATCACAAAAATCTCCATTTTAATTAAGTTCATTAAGTAAAGTAATAAGAACAACCAAAATTGTATAGGATTAAACATAGCTGTAAAGTAATTAATCGATGAAAATGAAAAGCAAAACAAAGCGCAAGAAAAGAAGAGATATTATTATTATGTAACATTTGTTTGACTCATGGCACGTTGTATATTGATTTTTTGAAAGTAATTTTGTAACGGTAAATATATTTTTTTTTTATATTCAATCAAGCGTTTTGTTTGCATTAATTTCTTTTAGTGAATTTTATGTACTGTAGATAAATAAATAAAACTGAAGGAAAATTGAATAAGTTTTGAAGTGATATTGAATCATGTGATAGTTAAGTCATCTAAAGCAACCTTCAATTCAAAAATAGTTTAAACCTCCTTACATCGCATTGCACCTAGAAAATACAGAAGGAAAATCTTTACTGTTTTAAATGTTTTCTGTGACGATTATAAATTAAAATATAGAATGAAAGATATAAAAAAAATTTAAATAAATAGATTTAGATTGTTTTAGATAGGAAAAAAAGTTAAAGTGAAATAAATTTTTTTAAAAAGGAATATTTAAGTAAAAAGAGATATTTTATTTTTGAGATAGTTCGATATATGATTCAACATAAAAATATTTGTCGAATATTTAAATTTAAATTCATACAAAATTGTCTTCAAAGTGAGATGTGAGTGGTGGAAAACTTTCTACTATTAAATATATTAGTTCATCAATTTTTCAGAATTTTTTTAGAGAAAAATTCACATCAGTATAAGCGAGATAAATAATCTAGTATTCATAGTAAGATTCAATGAAATAATTTCCAATAATTCCTTTATTTTCACAACATCCATACTTCATAAAAATATCTACCATCTCCCAGTCTTAACACAGAATACCTTCCTGTGTTGATTCAAAAACTAAGCGACAAGTTGAAGTTTCTGAAGAGATTTATTTATTTGGAATCCTATAAAAGCAGCAGACATCGATATAAAAGAATCAAAGGAAATAAAATTCCTCAAAAATTCCCGTTCAATGGGATCGTGTTTTATTTGCTTTTAGAAAGAAAAATCTCCTTAAAAGAAAAGTTTTAGTTTATATAAAAAAAAATGCTGCACTAAAGATTTGCAAAGATGCACGAGTTGGAAACCCTGTTAAAAGAGAAAATAAATGAAGGCACGTTTCTCTTCGGCTCATTATTCGGCAGAAAAGTTCCACAAAGAAATATTTGACGCCTTAGAACTGCCGCGAATCGCAATCAATGCAACAAAATGAATTTTCTCAGTTTTTATTCAACTACATATTTAGTATTTTTTTGTCAAATTCATGGAAATCCATATATGGTATTATTTTCTGTATGTTACAAATTTTCATTTAACAGTTGTCCCTAATGCATGCTAAATGTTTCGGCGGAAGTTGCATACAAACGAAGATTTTATTTAGCTTTCAAACGAAAAAAGTACTGTATCCTAAAGGAGTTTACAACTTTCAATGTTACAGGAAGATGCGGCCAAGTAGAAATTTTATTAACATCCTGGGGCCATAGCCTTCGAATTCAGGACCACTTCAAGATCGACGTAAGGACTTTCTGAAAATCGAAAGAAATTGAATGAGTTGCCGCCCCTATTCTGGATGAATCACGTTCACTCTCCATTCATGGTGATCGAATCCATATCCCTACCATGCAAATATTGAGACACCCCTACTAATTATCTTCAGCTAAATAGAAATCCATACTTCTTCATACTCTTTTCATGTAAAGTTAGTTATTCTGTTTCATATGGTTACAGTTGGCTGATTTCAAGTGAAATTATTTTAAGTTATTGTGTTTATGAGTGAATTTTTACATTTCGTGGTGCAAGTGTTTTCCATGTTGAGTTAATTTGTGTGTCATCTACTCAGGTGTTACATATCTATATACATTTATGAAAAATGAAGGCATCTAAACTTTATAAAGGGAAAGATTCCATAGTATATGTATCCAATTGAATATATCTTCGACCTACATATATAATATATTAGGGATAGCATAAAAATTAAATTAAAATTTAATGGAAATATTTGCTATAATAAGGATTTCAAATCATTTGCACTTCTAAATATTCCATTTTAGATATTACTAGTATATTAATTTTATTTGTACGCCATTATCAGACAAAAAGTTTGTAACGTTAGAGAATTCCATAAGCATATTTGCTCACAGTTGCAGCGGTTTATTTAAGTGATTGAAATTCATATTAAAGATCCGATGTAAAAAGGTTGAGAATTTGTTAGCTACACGTTCAACCATACGAAAAATTATCAAAATGATGACTTGTTTTTTAATACAATGAAAACCTTTTACTCAATAAATTTAGTGAAATCCGAATTGATAAAAATTCCTTTATAGTGCCAGGCACAGATTTTGCCTTTGGCATTGCTTAATTCACTTATACACTCCCTTCTTCGAGTCAATTTTCTCAAGAAAACCACGATGTTATATATATATATATATATATATATATATATATGTCAGCTAATATGTTATGAATAATACTTTAAAAAAATTGATATTCTTTAAAAATAATTTTCTTTTTTTTTCTGTGTTATTTTTCAAATGTGATAAAAGACATATACTTTACTGTTTTTAGGTGGATGTTCCAATAATGAAAATTAAAATGGTCAGAATATTAAATTAAATGTTTGTAATTCCACAGTTAAAAACAACCCGCATTTTTTTTTCTTTAGGATGTGGGACATGGAAAGAATCCATTTTTTTTCTTGTTAGATATTCAAAGATTTCGTATTCATTTCGTAGATAGCAAATCCTTAAAATTTTATCATTCAAGTCAAATATATTGTTTTCATAAAAAAGTTTGTTATAAGAAAGATGCATTCATTTAACCTTGAAAATCAGTGTAAATAAAAGTGTGTAGAAACAAACATCACAGGAGTAAAACAGATATTTTTTAATGATTTCATTTTTTATTTCGTTTATATTTATATATAAAATTTATATTTAATTTTTAGTGTTATATATTTTTTTACAATGTTCGTTTAGTATCATTATTATTACATTATCTATGCTTACAAGTAAGAATAATAATAAACACAAAAATAATTCTATATGTTTCAATTTTTCACTCCAAAATGGCCCGCAAGATCATTTGTGTTGGCCACCCCTGGTTTAGAGGATTGCATTATGCACTTTCGCATAATGGGTCAAATCTGAAATGTTATTGAAGAATATGTTTTCAGCCAGTTTCTTTTAGAAACATCTCTCTCGTTTGCTTGGCTCTATTGCTCTGTACCTTTATTTTAACGCTAAAAATAAACACGTGAATATTTAAAAACTTTTTTATTTAATTTTTTCTAATAATATAATGTGGATTCAATGAATAGAATATTATATTCTTTAATAGTTTCCCAGAAAAAAATATAAAGGGAAACTGTAAATTAAAAAAATCAATTATCTATATCATGTAAAACTCCATTGCTTTCGATCATGTTCCATCTTATATATCATAATGCAAAGAATTAATTATTGTAAGAAAATAATAAACATTAAATATATAATTAAATTTAAAAGAAGCCAAACCTTTAAAATGTAAATATTGAAAAAAGAATATATATATATATATAATATACAATGTGTGTGTGTGAGTGCATTGATTTTGGTGTGGACATGATTTGACTTCAGATTTATGCTCGAGTTAGCTGCTTCATCTCAATTTATCCAAGTACGCTTGAGAAGAAATCAGAAAAAAAAGAAAAGACAATACAACTAAAAACAGATCTTCAAATAATCAGTGGACATTAACTGATTCCAAAAGTATTAATAAAGAAGCACCGAAATGTGGTGTCTTGCAGAACTTCTGTCTCTAAATAATACAAAAATGTTAATACACACACAAAAAAAACTATGTAATTTTTCGAAGAAAATTAATTAGTGATATAGTTTTATAATAAAGTTCATAGCTTATACCAAATAACCAAGAATAGGATAGGACTTTATATCTAAACGATTTAGTAGGGAGTAATAGACAATCATCATATCTCACAACGTATCGCAGGAACAAACTCAAATACTTAAAAGTTAAAAAGAGAATTTATCTCCTCTTTCCAAGAAGTTAACTACTTAACAAAATACTTTGGTGGGTAGGTGTCTTGTTTCAATGGCATTCTAGTAAATAAAAAAAGGGTAAGAAAGACTGTTAAGTTAAAAGGAAGTTAATTCAATACCTTCAATTGACGTGTATACATAAATACATTGAAAACAAAGACACCTTTATATTGAACTAACACAGGCCAATGAACTTAATCTGAATAAGAAAACACATTATACTTTGTTTTATAAGTTTATACACAGATACATATATGTGCATAACATTATATATATATATATATGTGTGTGTGTGTGTGTTTGTGTAACAGGGTATATATATGTATATATATATATACCCTACACACCCTACACAGTCTACCCTACACCCTACACACACACATACAATATATATATATATATTGTATGCCTATCTTTACGAACACCCGTCAAATTGACGGTACAGGAAACCAAATATTTCTTAAGAAAAAAAAATAATGTATCGTAAAAGCAATTACAATCTTAAGTTAATTAAATTTGTTACGATTGTATAACTAAACGCAAATCTTTATATTTATTTCAATTTCAATGCATTTATTCCTCGTTTTTTTTTTCTACAGATATGCTGTGTTTCCTCCATAAATTTTCCGCAAATATTCTATTTACGTCTAATGCAATTAGTTTTTCTCACTTTTTGTCACAATCGCCAATTTGACACGATTTGCCCAGTTGCGAACTGCTGAAGGATGAAGGGAGAATCCTTGATTCTATTTTCTTGTTCACGCCGACAAGCTCTTCAAAATCCGTCAAAATGACGAGTCCAGTAATCCTAGTGTTAATTTCAAAAAAAGAAAAAAGAAAAATATCTCCTACATTTAAACATAAAATTTATTCTCCACGACGAAAGCATGATTAATATTTTAATGGAGATTTGTGTCCACAATACATTGAATTTACAAAGGCTGCAAGTTCCAATTTACTAATCCTTCTATAAGTCAATAATTTTAAATCTAGCAATATTTTTCAATAATTAAAAAACCTTCTAAGATATTATACTAACAAATAAATACAAAAGCATCGCCTTCAAGTAGAAGAATTGTATAACGATTGAAATGATCTTACAAAAGACAAATTTATAAAATCATGTATGAGTGTCTCATATGTATGAAATATCAAAAATTTCATTTTTTTTAAATATATATATATATATATATATTATGTGTTATCTGCTACATTGCACTTCTAGAATAACTAACATGTTAAAAAAAAAAACTTGAGATAATACATGAAAAACAAGAATTGTAGGGGTCCCAACGTTCAGCTTTATTTAACATAGCTTTTTTTTATTTTAAATTAATTACAATGCAATATTTCTCAAATATTACTGTCAAAATATGTTTTGTAGAAATATATTTTTTTGCATTAATTTACAAAAAAATATGTACATTCCTTTTTCGTTTTCTTGTTATGTATTTTAACTCCTTTGTGATTCTTTCATATGATATGGAAAAAAACCCACCTCGTATCATGCAATATTTGATCAAATTTAGACGGACCCATTGAAAGGATGTGCCAGAGGTTCATGGAACGTAGAACACTGAGTGAGTGAGAGTTTGGTCAGTTTTAAGCGAATAGAATATTAAGAGTAGACCGGAAAATATAAAGCTGTTCTATCAAGAATTCTCATTTATGTAAAATCCATACAAACATTTTATTTTATTTTATATGCATAGCTGTTTTATTTTGATTTCATTTCAGAGTTAAATTCTGTTGAGGAAAATATTGAAATTTAAATATGCAAATTTGAATTTTAAAAACTTTCAAAGGAAAACTTTTTGAATATTTATTTCAATGAAATTGGTCCATTCATTTCAAAAACATTATTATGTATAAATTGTTATTCGTATAATCAATTAAATTATACTAGTAAACTAGCCTAGACGAGCTATTATTTAGCGCCTTGTTTAACCGATTCGGAAATCCAGTGCCATCCAACAGACGTCCTGCTGGAGAAATCAATTAATAATAAAATCTAGATCTGCAAACGAAACGTCGAATCAATTGTATGAAAGGAAAAGCACTGTCTTCTAATCAATTCGACAGCTGCAACAGACACAAATTCATTCTGTCCACAAACCAATAGAAAATGCATTGTCTCATCACCACATTACTTGCGTTGAATCCACTGGCCGTAAGCAATTCCACGCTTCGTGTAAGTCGATGTGACGAGAGCTAAACAGGGTTAATTTTTTAACTGTGCTGGGAGGAAACAAAGGAAGGTGGGGAAAGATAAAGTGATTTTGTGTGATGATGGGTGTGTGCATATGTGTGGGTGGCAGGGATGAGACGACTTTCATCGCCTTCTGTCAAGCTATTGAGAATATAATTCAAAAGGAAGCTCATTAATTCCAGATTTAATGAAAGTGCTAGAAAATCGGACAATTTGCTATGATCCCCCCCTGCTTGTTCTTTCTCTATTAAGATAATGCGCTTGGTTGAGCAATCCCTTAAATTTCCTATTTTTGGCACACATGCGTTACTGTCGTCTCATTTTGAATTATATGCCGAAATATTAATGGGAAGTATATTAATTTGCAGTTAACTATGATATTTACCAAATACAAATTTATACATGATAAAAGTTTGGAAAAGAAACCGTACTTTACATTTTGGAAATGGAACTTTTCTGTCTGATTGATTCGGATGTTGTTGATTGGGTGCATCAATAAAGAAGCTCTTTGAAACATCTTTTCTATTCGTTGCAGTCCTTGGTCGATGCGTGAGATTCCAGGTTGAAGAGAGCCAAAAGCCTTTTGCCACCCTCCATATACAAAAGGGCTCCAAAGACTTTTGCCTTTTGTGCAGCTTTTGCGAAAGAGAGAAAGAAAAGAGAGAATATGGAATGCCTATTGGTCATGCATGAGAATCCAAAGTAACTAATCTGCTCGTAACTAACCAACCATGACAACAACAAATAGGGCGGATTTAGGTGTACCATATTTTTGTTGATTAAATATAGTTCCAATCGTAATATATAGTGTATAATATGTTATTAATAATTTAACATTTTATTTTTATTTTATATTTTAAGCTGCACTTTCTAAATAAATTGCGGGAAAAAACATTAGAATAGAGTTACTGATATTGGATAAAGCTGACAAATCAGAACGTTAATAAATTTAAAAAGTGAAGTGAAGTCGTTGAAGTGTTTCACTTTTATCGTATATTTATTTTTTACTCGGAATACTAGTGACAGAATAAAAAAAAATCAAAATATTTTTGAACTGTTAAATTTTTATCATTAAAGAAAAGCTTTCGAAAAGAATAAAACTTCTATGTGAAGAATTCTAATGCAAAATCAAAACGATCTTTCATGATGGTGCTTTCATTACTGGAAAATTAAATTGAGTGATGCATACACATCACATCGATTATAACTGCCTGCTAAGATTTTATTAGGTTTTCTCTTACGTGCTTCTATATGAGACACGAAAACTTCCTCTCTCCAACTCTTAAGAATAATATCATGATTTACAGGGAAACATAAAATTACTTGAGGAACTGACAAAATATAAGTAATTTTGTCAGTTCCTCAAGTAATTTTATGTTTCCCTGTAAATCATGATATTAATTCTTTGAGGGGTTTTTCCTTCCCCCTCTTTGTTTGTTTGATTTGACTTTTTGTTATGAGGGATACTTTGTTTCATTAAATTATTCAAACATGAAAATAAATTGAAATTGAATTGGTATAAACAAAAGATAGGATAGTTGAACTGTTGTAAAAAATAATCAAGTACAACATCAACCCAAAAATGACCTCGAATAATAAGTAAGATAAAATTAATTTTGATATCAATGCTTTAGTTCTTTTAAATGTAAATCTTACAACTTTATACACAGCCTTCCTGCATAACTTACGATCAAGAAATTCGGCCACCTACTATAATACCTGCCTACTTACCGTGATGTTTTCATTAAAACTATTTCAGTTCCTTTTAGTAATTTCAAAATTTTGTTGCTATATCACTTATTGAATTCGAAGTGCCCATTCTTCATATTTCTCATTCTCAACTGCATTTCTTATTCCCTTGCGTGGCCCAAACTGGCTCGGAGCAAGCTGAAAAGGTAAGAATATGTAAGCTACCATATGTAAGCTCCAAGCTACCATTCTCCACTATCATTTATCTCCAAGCTACACGCACCTCCTGGTTAGTGAGTGAGTAACGTCTGTGCAGCGTCTTGCCTTAAGGCATCCAAGACAATTGTCTAAGTGTTTGCCAGCTGCATTAGAGCAACAAAAAAAAAATCTTTCTAATGCATTCGATTTGTCCAAAATGGCAAATTTAAAACCTTTCTATTTGGGAAAGTATATTCTATAAAACTGAGACACACACAAATATACAGCAATATTTATGTAGATGGATGCCCGTCATTCCCAGTCGATACGAGGGCTTCCGCCTTAAAGTAACTGCTCCACTCATTGGAATAACCGTCAGTGCAATCTTGTCAGGCAGAAAAACCCCTTTTTCATATAAAAGGTGGGCTGAAAAGTTCATAGGATGCCACATAGATGGCGCTACTAATATTAAATCCATGTGATTTTTAGTTAGACCTAACCTTCAAAAGACACGTGAATAAATTTGACAGCTGTTGCACTGTTAGTATGTGAGTTATAACTTTTTTAGTGAAGCACCTTTTGTTAGTTTGAAAAAATGGATAAAAAGGAATTTCGTGTGTTAATAAAGTGCTGCATTTTGGCGAAAAAAAAAGTACTATTGAAGCCAAGGCTTGGCTTGATAAACATTATTCGGACTTTGCACCTGTAAAATACCCCGTAGAGAAGTGGTTTGCTAAATTTAAGCGAGGCGAAATGAGCACCGAGGACGATGCAAGCAGTGGACGCCCCAAAGAGACTGTTACCGACAAAAACATCAAAAAAGTCCACAAAATAATTTCTGATAACCGTAAAGGGAAGTTGATTGAGATAGTTGACCCTAAAGATATCAAAGGAACGTGTTGGACATATCGGGAATGAATATTTGGATATGCGAAAGCTTTGTACAAAGTGGGTGCCGCGCGAGCTCACAATCGACCCAAAACAACAACGAATGGATGATTCTAAGCAGTGTTTGGAGCTGTTCAATCGTAATAAACCCGAATTTTTGCGTCGATATGTGACAATGGATGAAACATTGCTCCATCATTTCACACCGGAGTCCAATCGACAGTCAGCCGAGTGGACTGCACGTGATGAACATTAAAATTGCTCTAACTCACATACCAATAGTGCAGCAGCTGTCAAATTTATACACGTGTCCTTTGAAGGTTAGGGCTAACTAAAAATCATATGGATTTAATATTAGTAACGCCATCTGTGTGTCAGCCTATGAACTTTTCATCCCACCTGTTAGGTTCACTCTCAAATCTCTTTTCCTTCACTGGGAAAAAAACAGGCGAGATGATGGTTTACATGGCTGCCTTTCATTTTTCGCACCCTTTGAATCGCGAACAGAAACGGTGGTAAAAGGAAGAGATGCGCAGTTTTCTTTCCAGTCCCCTAGGACGGGAGATTGCATCAGCCATTAAGTATTGCTAATGGCTATTTTGAGAAGGGGAATCCTCCGGGGACGAACCGGCTTGCCTGCCTAGTATGCTTGCGTTTTGCAATTTAGTTTTCCTTTTTTTCCGATATCATGTTACTTAACCCTTACTCTTACTTCTTAACTCTTACTTCTACATATTACGGCTTATTTATAAAAAAGGAGTTCCTTTAACAAACAATTTAAATAATGTTTCAAATGTGTTGGATTGGATCATCTACATAAAAAAAAAAAAAAAATTTTGAAAATTTTTGTTGCTTAGTAATTTTTTTTTTAGTCAAAAATATACATTTATACAATTATATGGTTATTCATAAAGTTTTAAATTACGAAATTAATTTGTGAAATTTTTTTTTAATGTTTTTATATATTACTAAGGTCTGCCGTGACTGATAATAGGAACTCTAAAAAGGGCTACAACTTAAAATAGTAAAATGAGATGTTTTGTATTTAAATACCAAGCCGAGAGTGTATACAAATCAAACATTGTTATTAATAACTACTAAAAAATTGAAAAAATATGTTCTTTAAATATTAAGTAACTCGCTTCGTTAAATAAAATAATTATAACTTTCGTAAAATATATCTGGATCTTAACTCTAAATAATACAGTAAAATGAACTCCAACTCATTTTACTCAATTATTATTATAATTTATCAGAGTTTTAATATTATAATTATTCACTGAAGCACATAATTATGGTAAAATCCTTACTATAGAAAGAGAGAAATTTAATTTATTCTGTGTAGGCAAATTTCAAAAATGATCCATTTCTTTCTACTTACGTTTACTTAAGTGCTTGTGTTGATAATATACGTTCTATTTAGTATTCAAATAGCCTTCGTTACATTCTTTCATAAATAACTCACGTAAATCACTATGAATAAAATATTAAATTAAAAAATAAAATATTAAATTATTATTTTATATTAATATCGCCTACTTTGTGAAAGTTTTTCTATTTCTAAAAGAAGAATATTTATATAAATGCCGAAAATAATCTTACAAAATATAACCCTTTTTCTTGGCCATTTTGAGACTTTTGCACTTATGTGGTATTTTTAGATCACTCTTTTTTTCAGATTCTTGAAATATTCCTTTCAGTTTATTAATGCACGGAAATAATTAACGTTTTATTGCATCCATTTATGACATTTATTTATTAGGGAAACGAATAAATGTCATAAATGGATAAAAAAATTATATTATAATTTTGCCTTGTGTGCATTTCTTGACATATATTTTGCATCAAAATCAATTTACCGCCTCATGCATAAATATTTAATTCAACTGATACGAAAACACTTTGGCGTTTTTTGTTCATTCTTCTACGGGAGAATTCTTCTACATGAGCAATTTGGGGTAGCACAGATCCATGCAATAAAATATTTCTGCATTAACAACCTGTACCCTTTATAAATCAAGCGTATCCCTTGTCTGTAAGCTAACTTGCTGCCATAGCATTAATGAGATAATCATAATGGCAAAGCATAAAATGTTCAGCCATAATTCTCTTTTAGTAAGAAAAGCTTCTGGATACACGTTTTGTCCTTTCCTTCTTCGGTTCCTCCCCAGAGACTGGATCCACCCTCTTGTAAATGGCACATTTTGCAGAATAGACATATTGTTAAAATGGGTTGTGACTCTCTCTGAAAACAGTTTACAAAGAAATGCCTCAACCTATGTTACCATAGGTCCTGCTCTCCTTACCATAGCGAATTTCACAAAGCGAGCTGAAATTCAAACCCTTCCCCTGCTCCTTCCGCCCCAGTGGGTCCGACGAACCAAATCCCGTCATCAACTTTCGCTTTTATTCCAGGTCGTTCCCCATAAGCTCCTCTCAGCTGCCTCTCTGTAATCTCTGGCAGAGAGTGTAACCCGGGGATAGGCAAACTCCGGCCCGCGAGTAGAATTTAAATTTGCTGGTACGAGGCAAATTAGAGGAAATATATATTATATATCCATCTCCTTTTATACTTTGATTAAATATAATTTTTTTCTTTCTGCTTTTTCAAAGGATGGGTGATCTCTTTACTTTCTCTATTTTTGTTCTCAATAAATAGACCGAAATAGCAAGCACATACAGCTTTCAATTGGTAAAGTGTTAAAAGTTTTTTGTTAGTTATAGGTGTAGATTGGCACCAACAAGCGTTAT
This sequence comes from Caerostris darwini, assembly GCA_021605075.1. NCBI lineage: Eukaryota > Metazoa > Arthropoda > Arachnida > Araneae > Araneidae > Caerostris > Caerostris darwini. The sequence goes on along the minus strand of BPLQ01012134.1, from coordinate 30,998 downwards.
CTCTTTCTCGGTAATCCAATACAGGTGAATTACACCTCACATGTGGTCGACTGCGCATTTTAAGCTCCAGCCAGCGGATGTTTCTTTTGGCGCGAGTTCTAATATTATTGATTGCATACGGAAAGATTGCGGACATATAGCATCATTGTGAATAGTGGCGAAATTATTAAAAGTAAATCGTAGCTAGTACTTGTTTGGGTTATTCGTAAAATATTTCAACCCCAAAATGGCTACTAAAAAACGTAAAGTTGATTCAGAGTGCCGTACTTTTAATGGTGAATGGAAATATTTTTGTACAGTTGTAAAAGATAAAACAGTGTGTCTCATCTGCAATGAAGCTGTAGTAGTCTTCAAAGAATATAACATTTCCCGTCATTTCACATCTAAGCATAAGAATTCCAATTATGAAGCAGTGTCCGAATATGAAAAGAAAAACAAAATGCAGAAAGGCTTTGTAAAAAATTATCAGGCTGACAAAATTTTTTCAAGAAGGTAAACATTATCCAAGAAGCAGCTACACATGCAAGTTACAATGTAGCTTACAATATTGCTAAGAATAATAAGGCTCTCAGTGATGGGGAGCTTGTTAAACAATGTATGCTCCAAGTTTGTGATATTTTATGTCCAGACAAGAAACATAATTTTGAGATCGTAAGCTTATCTCGAAAAACGATGACTTCTAGAATCGAAACCATCGATAAAAATTTGACATCACAATTAGAGTCAGAGATTGGCCAGTTTAAATTTTGCTCTGAATGAAAGCACTTATAGAAATAATACTGTTCAATCAGTATTATTTATAAGAGGTGTTGATGAGAACTTTGACATTACCGAGGAACTGACGTGCATGCGTTCTTTAAAGGGAACTACAACGAGTTGTGATATTCTTCGTGAATTTCAGGAAGGACTTTTAACTTTGAAAGTGCCGACAACAAATATATGTAATATTACGACTGATGGAGCACTAAATATGACAGGAAAAAAATTTTGATTTCTTGGGCTCTTTAATAAAAACTATCCTGGGAACAATGTTGTTTTTCTACATTGTGTCACACATCAACATGCTCTTCATAAATCTGCATTGAATATAAAGCCCGTGCTTGATGCAGTCCTGAAGCTTGTAAATACTTTCGATCTCGTGGGCTTACTCACAGGCACATTTCCTTGAGTCCTTGCAATCTGAATACTCTGATGTACTGTATTACACGAAAGTAAGGTTGCTTAGTATAGGATGTGTTTTCGAGCGAGTTTGGCAGCTGAAAGACGACATTGTGTCGTTTTTCCATGAGAAACAGTGTTCTGCGGAGTGCGAAGTGTTAGAAGATACAGAATGGCTTTCGGACTAAAACTTAATCTATTTGCTGGGCAGCTAGCTAGGAATGACTTATCTCATTTCCCGAGGTTAAATTCAATACCCGCAGTAAATGAAGAGAAGCTTAAGAATTATAAAAATGGCTTGAAAAAACTGCATTCGAGTTTGAACTCAGATTTCAAGATTTCAGTGCCATTTAAACATAATTGGATATTTTACAATGCCTTACAATGTAAATTGTGAAGCAGTGAGGTAAGATTTGCAGGTTGAATTAATTGAGTTGCAATCTAACAATCATCTCCAGCAGTTGTTTCTAAATATGCCAAAGTTAGAGTTTTACAAATCATTATCGAAAGTAAGTCTCCCAAATTTAATATCTCACTGCCAGAAAATCAGTGGTATGTTTGCTTCATCTTATATATGTGAGCAAGTGTTTTCAACTATGAACCTTAGAAAGAATTATTTCAGAAGTAGACTGACAGATGAGCATTTAGTCTCGTTCCTTAGAATTAGTACATCTCACTTCGAACCTCACTATAAGGAACTTTTAAAAATGAAAACGCAATTTCATTCCTCTCATTGACATTTTTAAATTGCAATACTTGTATATTGTTTTTAAAATTTCAGAAAAATTTATCTTGGCCCACCAAACTTTTTTTTTTCGATTTTTGGCCCACCACCGAGAACGTTTGCCCATCCCTGATGTAATCTCATGCTGCATTTGTAACCCTACCCCCTTCCGCAATTTAAAATCTCACTAATTTTCTATCTAACATTTTTTTTAAAGTTTTGAGTTACATTTGCATCAATTAGTATGTCTACCTTTCTGTATCAATTTCTAAAGCAACAATTCGTGCTGATATTTACTTCTGCAATAGGAAACTTCCTCTATACTTTAATATATCAAAATGTTACATTAATCATAAATAGAATATGTTTTTATTTATGCGTATATAAAAAAAAAGTTAAACATTTAAGTAATCCCAATTATATTCCAGATAAGAGTGATTTTTTTCTATGAATTCCTCAAATAGCTTTCATAAAAAACATCAGCTATCTATTTTTTTAGTTTAAATCATTGAGGAACCATCTAAGACTTCAACTATTGAAAGCAAATATTTTCCAAATCAAATAAAATATTAAAAAAAGAGAAAACTAAATTTATAGCAAATGTAGCAAAGAAATCGTTATATTTTACAATGAGTCTTGATTTTTTTAAAGTTGGTCTTGAGAATAAAAATATTCTTAAAAGTTATCATTTGTTAAAATGCCCTCGAAAATGAAAATCGAAGCATAAACTCTTCATTTTACCAGTAAATACTAGTATCTTCTCGTTTAGTAAGTATAATTTCATTAATAAGCAGTAGTTAACAAAACCGCATTACTCTAAAATATTAAAATATAATCTCAATTATGTTAAATGTTTAAGGAAAGAGTATGTTAAAATATAATTGTATGTAAATTTGTCTTAAGATTTGTCTTTTGTACTAACTTAGGTTAATCACGTTCAAACTCCGACTTACTTAATTCTGTGAAACTAATTCTATATGATGTATGCTGATTTTAATTGAAGATTTCTTATACAAATATAAAAAAAATAAATTTTATATGCAATCTACGAAATGAGTAAGTTTGGTAATTGTTGAAGAAAAACACAATGAATTCATCAGCTTTTGGGTTTATGAAAGTTTTCAAAAATCGTTATCTGATCTGTAATTTAAATGAAATAAACTCAGTAATCTCAAAAAGGTCTAGAATCGTTTTAATAACTTTATTAACTAATTTTTATGTCGTAGGTTCAAATCTGTGTCGAATCTGAATCCAGCTCCTTTCGCTATTCTGCTACGAGGTTTTATTTTCTTTTCTTTTTTATCAGTAAAATAAAAAGACTAGAATTTATCAAAAACGGAAAAAAAAAAAAAAAAAAAATAAATAAATAAAATAAAATAAAATAAAAAAAAGCTATACAAATTAAAAATAAAAATAAAATTCCAGAACTTTGGTTCTGAGATCGGACTTTTTTTGGGGGATGGGGGCTATTAATTGCTTTTATTTACGGGTCCTCATTACGGATCTCACGCGTTCAGCATATCACAATATTCATATCATTTTTCAATAGTTTAATGGCATCGACAACGGGTCCTTAATTGTACCGAATTTTAACTTAAATTCTTTTAGTTTTAATTTTAATTTTGTATCTTACTTTTATTTATTTTTTAGTATTTTTTAATTTTTGAGTACCATATATTAATTTCTGAAACTTTATCTTGTATCTTATACTAACCTTTAGCAGCCAATTAAAATCGTAAATTTATATATAAATTAAGACGAGGAGGTTAAGGGGTCTATCCCCATGGGTACTCCGTAATCGGTACGCCAGTTGCCAGTTTAATAACCTTTTCGTTATAAGCATAGTATCACCAAACTCAAGTAGTAACGCAAATTCGAAGAAATCTATGAAACAGATTTGTGTCCTTTTACTTTACGTTTTTAAGCTAGAAAATTTGTCTTTCTACATGATTGTTCATTCAGTGAAAGGTATCAACAATTAACAGTTGGCTACAGAACTCTATCCATGTGTTTATCCTTATCTTGTTTTTCTTAAAAAAATAAGCGTATTTCGTATTAAGTGATGGTGAATCTTGTTGAGAACTTTGATGATAATCAAATATCGATTTCGTACATTTAACATACTCATTGAAATAACAATACAAAATTCTTTCGAATTCACGCAAACTTATAATGATTGTTTTGTACAATTTGAAAGTAAGAATAATAAATAAATATTTGATACGTGAACTTATGTAAATAATTAATCGCGTATCATTGCATAAAATAACTCCGAATTTTTCTTTTAAAACAAAAAGAAATGCTATTATAACATGGAATACTTTTTCAAAAGATAAACACAAACCCATCTTTTTTTGCCCGACTGTCAACAAGAATCGTTTGTTGAATGTTATTTCTAAGACTTAACGTTTTGGATAACTTTTATTGAAAAGTGTTGAAAGTACACTACGGGTCATTAAAATTGCTACACCAGGAAGAAATGCAGATAACAATATGATATTTATTGGACAAATATATTATAATGGAAATAACGAGTGATTAAATTTTCAAATTTGGGTGCATAGATCCTAAGAAATCAGTACCCAGAACAACCACCTCTGGCAGTAAGAACAGCACTTATACGCCTAGGCATTGAGTCAAACATAGATTGGATGGCATGTACAGGTACAGATGCCTATGTAGCTTCAACACGATGCCACAGCTCATCAACCGCAGTGACTGGTGTATGGTGGCGAGCCACTCGCTCGGCAACCATGGACCAGACGTTTTCTATTGGCGAGAGATCTGGTGAACGTACAGGCTTGGGTAACAGCTGAACATTTGCCGTATCAAAGAAGGTCCGTATAATACCGGCAGCATGAGATAGTGCATTATCTTGCTGCAACTTAGGGTTTCGCAGGGCTCGACTAAAAGGTAGAACCACGGGTCGTAACACATCAGAAATGTAACGTGCACTGTTCAAACTGCCATCAATGCGAACAAGAGGTGACCGAGACGTGTATCCAATAGCACCCCATACCATCACGCCAGGTGATGGGCCAATATGATGATGACGAGTTCGCAGTTCCAATGTGCGTTCACCACGTTGCCACCAAACACGGATGCGACGATCTTGATGCTGTAAACAGAACCTGGATTCATTTGAAAAAATGACGTCTCGCCATTCTTGCGACCAGGTTCGTCGTTGATCCTACCATTGAAGACACTCCTGTCTGTGATGCAGCGGCAAGGGTAGCCGCAGCCATGGTCTCCGAGCTGAGAGTCCATGCTGCCGCCAACGTCGTCGAACTGTTCGTGCAGAAACTTGTTGTCTTGCAAACGACTCCAATTCTTGACTCAGGGCTCGTGACGTGGCTGCGCGATCCATTAAGGCCATATCAACATAGAATTTCAGTTTATATGGATAATTACACTAAAAGCATTAATCAGCCATGTATCTTTGCCAATCATCAGTACAAGCTAAATAACATCTAAATCAATTGGATAGGGCACATAATTGTGTTTAATTCTTGAAATAAAACACAATCAGTGTCGGATTCACAAATTAATAATATCCGTATTGGCCGGGAGGTTGAAATCATGAATCCACTGTTTGCATGCATTGTATTCAATGCTTTCAGAAATGAGTAGATTCGATTTAGGTTGACATCACGTGATAGCGTTTCCCAACAAAAAAAACAGTTAGAAACTTCCAGCACGTTATATATTCCTCGCGGAATTTTACTGAATCAAAATGGCTTAATTTGCATTAAGCCCATCAAGGTCGTCTGCCTACTAACAGATTTCGAGACAGGAGAGGTTTTCTTTTTACAGAGTAGGGGTGACAGCAATACGCCGAACACTGTACAGTCATATTAAACCGAGACCTACGATTTAAAGTGGATTCCGAACCCCTACAAACATCCATGGCACTGCCGGGACTCAAACGGAAACTTTTTAAACAGAGTGCCAGATAGATTACCTGATTTATATAAATATTTTGCTGGTTTTAACACAAATTCATATCTCATTTGTTTTTAGCTTTAACATTACTTACTTTAATTTTACTTTATCGTCCTTGTACATCAAATTTATAATTATATTTATTTGCAGTTAATTAAGTCCTTTTTTAGAATTTAAATACTCCAGTTTAGATTGTGCATGTAAATATGATTGAAATAATTTATTCTGCTATTTAAGCTCTCAACAAAATCCAAACAGCCTTTTAGTTATTAACATGATGGCCACGTGTGGTATGATTTGAGCTTTATCCAGAAATCTCAACTCCACCATCTTTGTGTAGATTTCACGAACGAAGTAATAATCAGTAAGTTTATGTGAAGAAAAAATGTAATTTATTTTTATTTTATTCATTTATTTTTTTTTACTTTTGAAAAAGAAAAACAAAATTAAAACTTTGGATTTTTGAAGGAAAAAAAAAGATTCACAAGAGGCTATCCTGCCTCCAAAGTAATCATCAAAAAAGAATTAATTTGAGATATTTTTGGTGGAATATTCGCGCTAATGAAACAAATGAGAAATAAGATAGATAAAGGAATTTTTAACTGAAATAGGATGCATATTAACACTTTTGAATGCTACATATTTATAATTTTGGTTTGAGTGAAATGATTTACAAGTTCAAGTTCAAGTTCTCAAGTGTTTCCCAATAACGTTATGAATTCTAGACTTATTATTTTGGAAGGCTATTTAAAAATGGCAGTTATTCAATGCGCATCAAAAAGTTGCCGCGAGGTTCTAAATTAAAAAGGGGGGGGACGTAGCATTTTGTGGAAAAAGTTCCATCATTTGCAGCTCGTTGTAAGAGTTGCAAAAGTTGCAACGAGGGAAAAGCAGGCGCAATGTGATTTTTAAATCTAGGCAACCCTAAATAAAGTGAAGAGTTAATATAAATAGGCTAAGATGCTATTTGATGAAGACTGAATTTAATCCTTAGAAATTTCAAAATTCTTTCTTTTTCATGGAGAAGTCATTCCCTATTTTCTTAATATTTCAACAATGCAATTATGCATTTTTGGCGCCTTTTACTTTGATTTCTGGGATGTCGTAGGTTAAAATTCTTATTTCTTACAGAAAAACGGTAATACATCAGGTTGTGAAAATAAGTTTTCTAAAAGTATTGCTACCTGTGCAGTGTATAAGTAATGGGAATTTTATACTTAAGGGATTACCCTACTCATGGATTGCCACTATTTTCACGTTTAGAACTCTGGTCACTTATCACTACAAATCTCCAGATAGGCACTAGATTCCTCATCACAAGTATCATTTAAAATATTTTTATCAGCATTTTTTGATAGCATATTTGAAAAGTAATATATGAATGACTGCGTGAATATATGCATTACTAATTTATAGTCATTCTTAAGTTTTCACTAAACTGGAGAAATATTTTAGCTTCATTTGTATGCTCTGATGTATAGAACGAAAAGAGGGAATCAATATTTAAAAATATGTATAAACAGTAATAATCTGCGTCCCAAAACTAATGATACTTAAATAAAATAGTAAAAACTTTAGTTTTAGTTTGGATTCATTACTCTTCAATATCAAGATTTAAAATCCATTACTTAAAAGAACAGATACAAATTTCAACTAGATCATAATAATTTCTATGTGACAGACTTAAATATTATCCTCACATTTAAAGCATGAATCAAACATGTAGTTTTATTAATATTTAACTAAGTATTTTGATTTATCCTTATATTTAAACACATTATATTGTTTTATTAAAAACAAAATAAAAAATATTTTTTTTTTGCTTTTTAACTCACGAAGAACTATGTCAGTTGTTTTTTAACATTTTCAAATTATTTTATCAAATTTTGGCGCATTGTTATTTTTAAAAATCCCTTTACTTGGAAGTGATTTACTAGTAAATCTTTTCTAACAATTGAAAAGAAATGTATAAAGAGAATAAATCAATAAATAGTTTAAGTAGCTTGAAGACTGTTATCTTGGAGGAAGTTTTACGCGGTGGATATTCATTTTAATCGCAGTCAATGATTTTGACTTCATGCACAGAAGGATCTTCACCAATAGCATTAACAGTAACACTGCAATCTTCTAATTGCACATGAAGGTCTATGCACATATTGCCAAATTCAATTACGATTGGCTTCAAAGATCCTTGGGCGGCATGAATGTTCTGATTGCAGAGTTATAAATATTTCTGTCAAACTGTTTTAAAAAGAGAACTGCTCTGTTTCAATAGCATACCGACACAAACGGATCCTTCAGTGGCCGATGATCAAACTTAGGCAAACAGACCACAGTTGAAGGGTCTGTTTGATCATCGGTCCGCGCGGTGCTCTTCAAACGGACTGTAGAGGAGAAATAGTAATGAATATTTATGGTGATGGGAGAGTGAGGCATAGTTCGAAGGAGGATACAGCTCAAGGGAGGTTCAGTTCAACTATAACTGTTTGCTTATCCGCCGCAGCAAATGCTCAAAACCTACCGAAACCATTGCATAGAATGAGTGTTGGACATAAAAGGAGTATCTGAAGAGAATCAATCACAATTTGAATATGCATGGACCTTTTTTTCTACAAGTATTCAATACAGCGAGGATCGGTTCTTATTAGTAAATTGAAAATTTTTACATAGTTTTCCTAGTCAATTTTAAAGCTAAATTTTTATAAAACCAAAGCTTAAAAGAAGGAATTATTTATTTATTTTTTAATATAATTTAATTTATTTATAATTACAATCACTATTGTTGTTATTTAGGTTTATTTTTCCGGGGTTTTTTTCCGAAGAATTCGTCTTTCGGAATGGTGATTAAAACTGCAGTTAAATTTTCTGAATCTCTTTAATGCTACTAAAATATTGGCATCGATATGCTTTTGGAACCTTCGTTTTCTCTCTTTTTTATTATTTCAATGGAAAAACCAGTTGTTCAACACTTATATACATTTCATTGATCTGCCCTTTACAGTAGAAAACTGTTCAAATAATTCATTCATTCATCAATTTATAACAAAACTGTTAAATAAATTTTATTTCCGGAAAAATATTTAATATATTGAAATCAAAAAGCCATTTCTTTTTTCTGAATTCACATTCAAAATTCATGAATATTAATTATTAAACTTTTTTTATTTATTAAATTTATAAAGTGATTTAGTAAAATGGCGGTTAAACTAAATTGGCAGAAACAGTTTGTTCGCGATTTTAGTTCGTACTTGATATTTAAAATCAATATTTATTTAACGCCATTCATGTCATTCAGTGAGTCATTTCATGGTGGTGCTTATTTCTATTCTTCTGTCCTTTTATTCTTTCTCCTGTGCAAATTTCATTTTAAAAACTTTTCAAGAAATTAAACAGAATTCTGTTACTTTTAGAAACTAAGAACTCTGGCATAATTGGTGACAGAGGAATACAAATCTCCGAGAACTGTGCAAATACTCTCTTAAAATATTTTTTCTGGGAAATTTCACCTTTTTAAATTTGAAGCTGTTTATTTCATTGAATATTACTTAAAAAATGTGGAGCAGGAAATATCTATTATGTGATTATTTTTATCATATATAAATGGTTTGTTTGATTAAGAAATATATATATATATAAGTTTAATCTTTTGTGGTCTCTAAAGAAAATAATTTAAAATAAAATGTAAGAGATTCTGAAAATAATTATTTTCATAATAATTTCATGAATATTTTGTATTTAATTAAAGCAATTTTCTAACAATGATTGGAATTTGCAAAACTTCCTAATTATTATTGTTTTGAAGTAAAAACATGTTACAGTTCTGAAATTCGATTTTGCAGACTTCTTTTAGTGGTTATCCAATTAAAGTAAATAAAAAAATGAACGAGTTTGAAGCAAATATTATAAAATAATTTTATATTTTAAAGTTAGAAGTTTAAAGTTATTATTATTAATAATAAAATAAACAATGATCATTGATAATAGATTTTGTGAAATTTTGTGTATCACTCAGTAACCATTTAATGAAGCCAATTTCACATAATGAAAAAAAATTTCTGTTTACCTGAATTATCGCTCCATTGTTGGCTCCGGACAAAGTTCCGACTTCAGGATGTCTGGAGGTTGTTCTTCAAACTGAGACGGCATAATGGGAGCACAGTGAAGCAGATCTCTTTATATGTGTGTGTGACGAAAGGAATAAATAACTGAAACAAACGACAACCTCTCCCACTCGACCAGAAAATATTATTCTGAATTGACGTTGATATTCAGACTTCACATTTTGAGCCAACTTTAGAATAACTAGACTTACAATTACAGTTTTTAACTTACAATTTGTTTAGAATAACTTAGACTTTATAGAATATTTATAACTTTTTTTCAACCGATTTCAGCATATAAATGTTATGTTTATAGGTAAACTTCAAGAAATACTTAACGCATATTCAAATCCGTACCTTTCACACAATTAAGATTTTTGGGTAATTCATGTCACGCCAGATCTCAGTTTACACTACTTCTAATCTAATACGAATTCTACAAAATGGACTTGCAGGTTAGAAATATCTATATAAATTAATCGTAATCATTCAAAGCCTTAAAATTATGAATTTAATTCATAAAATATTCAAATTTAAAAAAAATAGGGCATTCAAATTTTTAGAAATTGCAGCATACAGAGAAAGTTTAGTAGAAATTAAAAATCAAACATTATTTGCAATTTATAATATAAGCACAAAAAAATTCAGTAATATAAATTTTTCAACTTATTTTCATTTTCAACTAATTTTAACTTACAATTTGTTTATATAATCAAAACTTACAAGTCTCCAACTGCAGATCAGAGTTTTCGGATGTCCGGCTTAAAATGAAGAAAAAATAATCCATCATATTTAAAACATCTTTCCGTCTATTTTTTTTTATTATTATTATTAAAATCATTTTTATATTTTCTACATTTGTTTCCTGCAATTTTTTTTATTTCTGTGATGAAAACTTTCTTGAACTGATCAATGATTTTTTTTCAAAAAATAGTCTGATGAAAAAAAGATAGACTATTGTACTACTGAAATGTTTATTATGCATATATAATGATTTTTACATCATAGAAAAGTACATAAAACACATTGCTCAAAACGTATATTACTTTTAATGATAGATACGAAAGAAGAACTATGTCAGTTAGAAAGAAAGGATAATTAATATGCTTTTTGATATCATTTCATTTTAATGTCAACAAAATTAGTATTGGGGATTTATTTTAATGTTATTATTAGTTGTTATTATTATTGTTAGGATTTACTTTATTGTTATTGGAGATTTATTTTAATGTATTTTTTTTTCTACAAACGTTGCCCGAGAAGGCTAAAAGTTTGGATACCTTTGTTCTAAAAAGAATTGTTTTTGAAACTAAAGTCTAATTTAAAAATCTATCTACTGGGTTCATAAGTAGAATATGCAAATATCTCTACCTACATAAAACGTAATCGTACAATTACGAACGAATACATTTCACGTAGAGTACGAAATTCGAATTCCCTCCCTAAACTATTTTGTAGTAGGAAACTGGACTTGATATCAAAGACAGTTCTGAAAGCACTCATTGGTCATTTAATCGTTTTATTTTAATACACATAAATTAATAAAGAAAACTTACTTACAACAATCAGCTACATTTTTTAAAGATATTCTTTTTATCGCAAAACACACCTATCTTTTGGTAAGAAAAACTAATAAAATTGTTGGATGTTTGAGAAAGTTTTTTTTATCAAGAAGATAAAAATAATATTGATAAGAGGAGACTTACATTTAAAAATAACTATTAACCACAGAATCAAAAGAAATATATTGAATGCTGAAAATAATACGCCACGGGACAAAAAAGTGATTCGGAAAAAAGGAGTGATCACAAAATAAAAAATATTTTTATATTATGTTTACAGAGACATTATGATAGAAAATTAAAGATTAGTGCATGAATCAAATTATTTTTGTCAATTTTCGCAAGAAACAATGGATTTTTTTTTTTTTTTTTTTAAAGATGAAAGTTTTTAAATTTTTGGAATTTAGAAAATTTAGTTCTTTAAATGAGGTTTGCCTTTGCATCAAAGTTGCATAAAGTAAAAATTATATCATTTATGCGATACACTTTTGCGATTTTAAAATAAAATGCAATATTTTATTTCTCTGTTATGTATTTAGTTCAAGTTTAGACTAATAATGATAGTCATGTTGATTTAATAAAATTAATAAGTATCGTGATATCTTCCAAAATTCATATCAAGTTTTTATCGCACTCGTCATTTCATAATGTTAGAGAGCATAATGTATCTAAAAAAATGTGCTAATATTATTATATATTTTATGACAAGCCTGAGATAACAAATTTTATTTATAAGGACATTTAAAATTTTAAACTTATACTTATAAACTTATAAACATTATATTAATTCTTATCGTGTCTACTTAAAGACATACTATATTCTCAATGCATTTATTATTAGACATATCATATTCTTATTTAGTCTATTATTATGTCCTATATATATACTTTTCTCTCAATGAAAGTTTCTTTTAAAAATATTCGTGTATTTTTAAAATCTTGTAAATTGAAATGATATGAAGAATACTATAAAGTGATAATTTTCAAAATTCAATAACATTTCAAAAGTTCTCCAATATAAAATTATGCATAACTTAAACGTTACCATAACTTCAACTTCATAACTGTTAAATGTGTCTGAAAAGCTGAATGTAGTTTTATTTATAAAACAATATAAATATCTGAAAGAAAATAATTCATTGGATTTAATAAGTAAAAAATATTTTTAGCTTCTTTAAAATATTTATTAATGCTTTCTTGTATTTTAAATTAACACTATACATTATGGCATTTTCAATTTTTTTCCCCTTCACAGTGTTAAGAATTTAAATCCTTCTGACTCAGATTTGACAACTTTCAGATTTTTAACTTCTATTCGGTTCAAAAAATAAAAAATAAAACATATATATTTAAAAAATTATTTCCTTTAAAAAATGTTTAACGGCTTTCTTGACACAAGCTTTCTCGAGTTTCGAAAAAACTCGAAATTTCACAATTTCAAGTTTAATTGATAGAAATGAAATACTAATACTCTCTTTAATATTAATATAACAAAACTGTTATGGAAAGAACAGAATAATTCAAATTTTTGATTACCTTTAAATAGATTACCTTAAACTGTCAAAATGTATACATTTAATCATTTAGAGTAATGGTACAAAAAAACTCGAGTTTCAAGCAATGTCGTTGTTTTCCATTATTTTAAAAGTAATTCATGGAAAAGAATTTTCCCCAAAGGTCTGATAATGTTCTAAACATCGAACATATAGGTCATTTATTTTATTCTCTTAAAAAAAATATTCTTTTATGTAGGACAGGGCAGGAATTTTAAAAAGTTGCACATGTCATAAATTTTATATGCTGTAAAAAATTAAATATTTTCCATTCTTTCAAACAGATTCTAAATCTGTCACCGCTTGAAGAGAGGGCGCTGTGAATAACTTTTCACCTTAAAATTCCGTTGTGTGACCAGTATGAGAAATGAAATCAATCGATTGAATCTTGCGACTTTAAAAGTAATCAGGGGATTTAATTTCTATTTAAGCATTTCAAAATAATTAAACATGGCCTACAGTCATCTGTTTTTAATTCCCTCAGCCTAGGGCTGCGAATCTCGGGAAGTGAGAATGTGGCGAATTCCAGACTATAAACCCGAATGCAATTGAGGAATCGGATTCCGCAATTGTCGAGCCTTACAAACATGTCATGGAAACAGAAAAGCTCAAACCTCGTAGAGGCAATATAACTTTTTTCTTGATTAAAATGGCCCACCACATTAAAAATTACATATAATGTTTTTAGGGTGGCCTGAAAGTTACATTTTCAACTGATTTTAAAGATTATGACCCATAATGTATATTTATTTAAAACTATTTTAATATATCAAAGCGTACTTTCACAAATTTATTTATAAAACTTTCATGTAATATATGACATATAGTAATTCTACATATCCTTTTAATCTAGCAAACAGAATGAATTTCTGATTTCGTGACACCCAATATCCTAAAAGTAATTATCATCCTGCTTTCCATATACGAATGTCTTCAGAATCTTAGTTAAAGGAAATGCATGCCAGATAATCAGTTTAGAAATTAAACCGAGTAAGCTACTCAGTTATAATTTATGTTAGTCTCCATACATTACGAATTTTAACTTTTTTTGGACTACTATTTGATACGTATTCAAAATAAAATGACTTTAATTGCATGATCCTGCATGAAAATGGAGAACAAAACATAAAAACATGTACTTGAAAAAATGTGGGTTTTTTTAATAGTGTTTTACATATTTATATTTCGATCTCAATTTATTTCCATTAAATTATTTATATTTTATTTATCTAGCTTTTCATTTATCTAGATTCCAAAAAATTAAAAATTATAGATCAACTACAAAATATACTCTTTCAAAATAGTTCCAATTTTCGAAAAAAAAAATGCTTTTAAATTAGTAACCTAATTTTCTATGTATTTTATACTATTTCAAGAGACCTAAGAAATGTCCCATCCTTTTGAAAGAACATTTTCCCCTTTAATCTGCTCATTTTTTTACCAAACTTTTCACCTGATATAAATGTATTTGATGGAATGGAAATTTCAGGAATCATTCCCATTATCTTATACTAATTTGGTAGTAGCCTACTAATGTGGGAATTCTATTACTGAACTAGTTTATAAATTTCTCTTAGAACAAAAGAATAAGGCTTTCGAGAAATGGGTAATTTTTAAAGAGAAACTTTTTATTTGCACATACTGTTGCCAACGTAGACTCTGCAGTAGTCATCAATGAGTTGCTACAGATTCGAGCTGTCATATTTCGAGGATGAGGAAATTGTTTAGTATCGCACTCGGGGGAACGTGACGTATAAGTTGAGGCTCGCCTACATGCATCGGCGATTATTTAGCAGCCTTCAAGGAATGAACTCCTTCCTTCTGCCCCATTCTTCTTCCTTCCTTCTGCCCCATTCTTCTTCCTTCCTTTTCTTATTGTTAGCCTTATTTTCTTACGACGATAAACATAGAATTTTATACTAGCAAGATTCGAAAAAAAAAAAAAAAAAAAACTACCGTTATAAGATTGCGAAATGCACAAATATTACGATAACATTAAAAAAATTGTTGTTGGTAATTTGTGAGAGTCTTGTGGATAACTGAAGTGTTATTAGGCATTCAGAACAGGAGAAGAAATTTAAATCTTTCTTTACATATCAAATAGATTTTATGCATCTTTTTTATTTTAAGCGGTGCGTAATTTAACTGAATATTAATATCTATTTCTTCTTAAAATATTGAATTTAATAAGTGCTCTTCTCAAATTCATTATTTGTTGAAATAAGTTTTAATATTTATTTTGGAAAACAAATATTTTCTAAATTAATTAAAATTTTTTTTTTTTTTTTTTTTTTTTTTTTTTTTTTTTTCACAAATCTCTATTTTTCCATTCAGAAATAATAAAAAATGTGCCAGGATATTTTTTCATGTTCACAAACAATTTGTAAAATAGAATATTTATAAATCTTTCACTCAATATTGGATGTATCAAAAAGGTTCTTTTCTTTGTTTTTATCTTAGCAGGAGAGCACAATCAACCTACTACTGTGTCCAAAAAGTAAGACCAGTTTTCAATTTAAATTTCCGGGGCATATGGTAATTCATTTTTTTCCCTTTTTTAGGTTATTGGCACTGTCTTTGGCATCTGTGTGAAATTTTAGGTCAAAATATTCATTAGTGCTTGAGTTACTCTTCGTTTTGTGAGATGCTAAAACTGATTCCGGCGATTTTTGAAATGTATCTTCAATCGACTCAAAATGGTGTTCTCGGAGTGGTCTTTTGAGTTTAGGGAATAGCCAGAACTAGCACGATGATAAATTAGGTGAATACAGTGGATGTGGAATGACATGGGTTTCATTTTTGGCGAAAAAGTCACGAAGAATAAATGCAGTGTGAGCTGGCGCATTCAGCGTTTTCAGTACCAATCAAGATTTGACGCGTAAAAGGCCCAAAACTTCTTTTAAAATGGAATTTTTAAATTTCAACATCATCAGCAAGGTCTATAATTGTAAATCGACCGTTTGCATGCATCAAATTTTTATTTTTTTGGACGTGAGCTTCGTCGGTTTTGGTTGGTGGTCGACCAGAGGGCTCTTCGTCTTGAAGGCTTTCTCTGCCTTCTTTAAACTGTTTTTACCACTTCTAAACATTTCTTTCCGATACAGTTTGCTCACCGAATGCCTTCTGAAACATTCTATACCTTTCCGCACACGAATATTCATTTCGCAAACAAAATTTAACGCATGCTCTTTGCTCAATTAAATTCAGACATTTCAAGAATTGGCGGGGTCAGTTTTAGCGTGTCACAAAGTCAACCGTAACTCAAACACTGATGAATATTTTGATGTGAAATTTCACACAGATGTCAAAGACAGGGGTAGCAACCTAAAAAAGGAAAGAAAAATTGAAATACCATAAGCCCCGGGAAATTTAAATTGAAAACTGGTCTTACTTTTTGGACACAGTAGTACAGTTTCTTTGTCATCCATCTTAAGATTGAACGTTGTTGCAGCTATTGAGTCACCAAATGCTCGCTTGACGAAGGATAAAGGAGCTTTTTAGTATCGGAATTATTTAATCATTCAAATTAAAATATTGTCAGTGCGTCGGAGGCGTATAAAAATCCCTGCACAAGGAAAACACATGATAAGAGTATTAAAATAGGAAGTGTAGGAAGAGTTTGCCGTTTGGAGGTCGAGTGGAAAGAGTTCTTCTCTATTGAAGAAGGTCACCAGGACCTTTGAAGGATAAATCTTTTGTAATTTCTCCCTTGCTGTATTTAATATTTTTAATTTTCTGTAAATAGTTCATAATTCCAATGTATACAGATTTTTGAATAATCCTGCAGTGCAGAAAAGCTCATCGAATAATTGGGTGGTTGTCGAATTTTTCAAGGTGCATTTTCTAGAAGTTATTTATTATGTACAATTAAGAAAGGCGAAAACACAATATCTGTATACTCGGAATACACATATTTGTGATGTGAAGTCCAGACAAAAATCCAGTGCTATCAGCAAAATGTTGTTAAAAAGTATAAGAAAATAAATATATTATTAAGAAATATTAAAGAATATTAAATGAAATATTTAAAGAAATATTAAAGGTATTTATGGGCTTATATTTAAAAATATTGCGATTAAAATGAACAAACAAATTTTAAAAACCTGTTTTTCAGCCAAAATCAGAATTTCGATCAATAATATATATATATATAGTGTATTGATACATACATATTGTTCTATGAAAGTAAAAAAATTGTTATTTGAGCTTTAGCTCTTTTTTTCCTCTTCTGCTGATTTCCATATATTCAGTAGAAAAATAAATTGTTTCGTTTTTGCTTTGTTTTGATTTAATGGATCAGAATAGCCTGGTACATTTCGAACACGAGGAGTCAGATATGAAACCTGACAAGAAACGCCTGCTTAAAATTCCATGTCTCGTGCCGGGAATCGAAACTTTAATTTAGTCGAAATATCTTTGAGTGCCTCATTCCCATAGTTGTCAGCCGTATTTTTTATAACTGTGGTACAGAAAGTACAGTGGAGAAGATTTGCCATGGTGCAACTTGGAAAAGCTTGAATTTTGGAAACCTTTGCCGTTCTAATGATGAATGGCTTTGGCCAAAATACCAGGCATTCGGGGCAAAAGATGGACAAATTAAATATAAAGCTTGGGGCGGTTGAGCGGAACGACCAAAATATCAACAGCAACTTCTAACCCAGGGGTGGCCAACCCAAACGATCTTACGGGCCACTTTGGAAATCCATCAATGCTCCGCGGGCGGCATGTAAAATTATACATCTCCATGACCCACTGCAGCCATTTCTTTGAAGAGTAACAATTTAAACATAATGAGTTATTATTATCGCGTTTACTATTATTCTTACATGTAAACAAAGATAATATAAAAATAATGATACTAAACGCACATTGAAAAGAAATATATAACGCTAAAAATGAAATATAAAAAATATATAAATGAAAACGAAATAAAAAAAAATGGAATCATTTAAAAATATTTCTGATACTAGTGCGATAGTTGCTTCTCTACTCTTTTAGCTTTTGCAAATCGATGCGCTTGCGTTATGAGTTCGCAGAATATAATTGAATTATTCTGCGAACTCATAATTGTAAACTCTTAAATAAGGCAATGTCTGTCGTATATTCGCAAGAATATTATTTTAAAATCAAAGTTCAATTTTTTCTCATAATTTCGAGAGTTCATTTTTGAATATAGGGATGGTATTTATGGGCTATATTTAAAAAAAAAGCTTGATGGTATTTATGGGCATAATGTATTTTTTAATACATTGGTTTTCACTACTTTGGTCATTATAAAATAAATATATTTTGTAAAAGTGTAATAAATACCATGGGCCAAAAAAATGTTCAAGACGGGCCGCAGTTTGGCCACCCCTGTTCTAACCCAACTCCTCCATTCCACTCCCCCACGCCCCCAACGTTGGGCAACCTATTAGCTTTCCGAATACAATTTTCAGACTCCTAATCTCCCTGATCCCAAATCCTTTGAAAAGAGCGGATCTTGAGTAATTTTGCTCTTCATTATCCTTCAGATAAGAGTCTCGGGAATTTTTTTTTAATTCAACGGTAGGCGTGTGTGCAGAATTTGATACCGATTTTTTTCAATCCCTGTTATTGGGGCCTCAGGAGGGTTGAGCCAGAGAGGGAGGGAGTGTCTGGCACACCAGCTGTCGTATTGTCAAGCTGAGTGGACGAAAGGTGATCGGATACTCGTGTGGCAACCTAAAATGGGTGTATTGTAGAGGGTAGGTATATTGAAAGAGGGATGCTGCTGTCATTCTATGTCTCGATTTTACCCCTTCACTAAATTAATCACAGCGCATCATGATTCCAAACAAAGGATTTAAAGATTTTATCATTGTGTTTTAACCCTAAAAATATAAATATTAATATAACTTATATTAAAAAAATAATATTATTTATTTATAGCTATGGAATTACTAAAACATGTAAAACTGCCGAACATTATCAGCAGTTATGGAATTCAATTTGAAATGATATCAAACATATGATAGATATAATTAAAAAATTTACTATAAAATTAACTCACAGAAAGTTTTTTTTTTTTTTTTTTCAACTTATTGTTTAAGTATCATTCGATGTTATTGAATGATTTATTTAAAAACAAAAATTATCATAGTTCTTTTTTTTTACGAAGTCTTCACATTTTGTTGATTAAAAAAATTAAAGCTATTAATTTTGATTTTAATATATTCTTTTTCATATAATTCATCATATAAAAATAGCGGTTTGAAATTATTTTTAATTGATAGCATAAACTTGCTGAATAAAAATAAGGAATTCAAAAATGGTTTTAAATATGTTATTGAGTAATAGCGGAAATCATTTATCATTTCTAATTTTAAAGAAAACGTATCTATATACACTGACGAAAAAAAAATCCCAACACAAAAAAAAATAAAAAAAAATATTGTAGAGTAATGAAATTCGAACAATGCATTTGTCTAGTTAACATGTTTAAGATCAAGAAAATGCATTTGAAATGTAAAATGCTGTTACATTAATAGCCAGTGTAATTTCCAGAATTTTGAATGCAAGCCTGCAAACGGGCATGCATTGTATCATACAGGTGCCGAATGTCATTTTGTGATATGGAGTTCCATGCTTGATGTACTTGTTTTGTCAATACTAGGACGGTCAGTGCTGGCTGTGGATGATGCTGGATTTGTCGTCCAATGTTATCCCATACGTGCTCAATTGGAGACATATCTAGTGATCTCGTAGGCCAAGGTAACGTGTTGACACTCTGTAGAGCACGTTGCGTTACAACAGCGGTATGAGGGCAAGTGTTATCCTGTTGAAAAACTCCTCCTTGAATGATGTTCATGAATGACAGCACTACAAGTTGAATTAAGAGACTGACGTACAAATTTGCAATCAGTTTTTTTGGGATTACCACGAGAGTGCTCCTGCTGTCATAGGAAATTGCTCCCCAGATCATGACTCCAGGTGTATGTCCAGTGTGTCTAGGCCACAGACAGTCTGGTTGCAGGCTTTCCCCTGACCTCCTCCTGACCAACACACGGCCATCACTGGCACGAAGACAGAACCTGCTTTCATCCGAAAACACAACAGATCTCCACTCCGTCCTCAAATGAGCACTGTCTTGACACCACTGGTATCGCAAACGGCAATAGCTTGGAGTCAGTGGAATGCACTCTACAGGGCTCCTGACTCGGGGCTGTCCTTGAAGTGACCGATTTCTAACAGTCCGTTGTGTCACTGTGCTACCAACTGCAGCTTGAATTTCTGCCGCAGACGCAGTGCGATGCGCTACAGCTGTAGGCCGAATACGGCGGTCTTCCCTCTCTGCAGTGCCACGAGGGAACCCGGTCTTCTTGAGGCAGTACCATCCCTTAACCACTGCTCTCAACAATCATGCACAGTGGACACATTCCGGCCGAGTCTTCCTGCAATATCGCCGAAAGAAAATCCACCTTCTCGTAGTCCTATTATACGCCTTCGTTCAAAATCGGTGAGCTGTTGATAATGGTTTCTTAGTCTTCTTATAGGGCTTTTCGTCTAACATCAGCTCATTACGTCCAATTTCAGGTCAATAACTCTCACGAACTCTACAGGACGCATTTAAAGCAAACCTGATTAGCATGTTCCGAGTGGCGCTACTAGAGCTACACTTATGCGAAAAGCGCGAAAATTGAATCGATGTCATCTTTCAGATGCATAAACACGCCTACAAAATTTCGTTTATTTAACACAAGTGTTTCTTGGTGTTGGGATTTTTTTTCCGTCAGTGTATTAAGAAGTGTTAATTAAAATTGTAGTCTGAAAACACTTCCAGAAACAGAACAAATTTTTAATATTTTTATGGTAATGAAGCTAAGATAATTGTTGTTATTTTTAATCCTGCTTGGAAACATTTTCTGAAATCACTTCTTAAATTAAATTTTCTATTCTCATCGGAAATGACAGCAAAGGCATGCTCTAATCAGTCTCTAGAAAATATTTTAAGCCAGGATGTGGCAATCGTTATTTTAAAAAAGCCGACTCCTGTACAGACTGCTAATAGTATATAAGTGCTGAACAGTTAGAACCAAGTTGCAAATATCTCATTGAACTTTTCGAAACTTGCGAAGACTTTCAGAGTTATTTGAAAATTTTTTTAACTCTGGATTTATTTGTCATTAATTATTCTAGAAAGATAAGCTTTCCTTAAAACTTTAATTTAATAATATTAATATATATATTTTTTTAATATTATTACGAAACTAAAACGTAAAATCCGATGTCTTGATATTTAAATCTATTACTATCGAATTATACAATCTATACGAATCTATACAATAATGCTATTAAATGTTTTTAAAATAGGGTTTAAAAATTATGCAAATTATTATCTTAGATGGGAAATATTATATAGTTTATCAGACTTCATTTATTAAAATGTTTATTGAGTTAGAGATTTTTATAAAAAACTATTTTATAAATTATACTATGAGCCCAAACCTATACATTGTGAAACTTTGTGACTGTTGTAATTACTACTGATTAATACATTTCATTAAAATTTCCGAAGATGCAATTTTTTAGGCATTTAAAATTTGAATAGCATTTTTGAAAAACAGTAGAATGTTTACAACATTTTTATCAATGAAATTAAATTCTAAGGCCTTTTTTTAAAAAATACGTATTAAAATAAGGAGCAATATATTCTTGTTTTATGATATTTCTTGGATAATTTTTTTTTAATTCACGTTCTTTTCAGAAAATATAATAAAATTTTTACATGACATAAAATTGATCTCGCACTTTTGAATAACAGATAATAGATAGATGGTGATCGATTGATGATCTATGAACAAAAAATGAACTCTAAAATAATACAAAAATTTTGATATTTCGGTTGATATCAGAAAATGAACGTACCTGTCACTAAAATGCTGAAACGCTTTCTTTGGCAACTGCTTCACTATTCTAGATTGTGTGCGGATATTTATATAAGTATAATAAATATAATCGACATATTCTTAAATAAGAACTAGTGTTCAAAAATTTAAAAAAGGAGGCTTTTGAGGGTTTGAAGATTTAAATAATTAAAATTTTAAAACATTTTAATTTTTTTATGCATCTTTAATACACCATGAAACTTAATGAATGTTGTTCTTTTGAACGATCTTAATAAAGAAAGAAAAAAAAATGGCTTTCTCTTTGAAAAAAATAAATAAATATTGAAATATTATAGTGAATGCCAACATCAATATCGTTAAGAGTAGAAAACAGGAATTTGAACACCGTAAAAAAATGTCTGCAATGAAATAAAATCAATTTTATGGATCACGATTGTGAAAGCACGAACTAAATTTGAACTCATCAAAATAGATTTTCTAGTGTAATAAGAGCAGCATTTTGAAGAAATTATTTATTTAAAATTTTTCTTCATTTTTGTAATAAAGAATATGAATCAAATACGTTAATACAAATCTAATTAAATACAAAAAATATCCCCATATTGAGTTAAAGTTATGAAAATAGAGGGATTTGCGTTATTGTTAGAGATTTAAAATGGGAAGTTAATTATGTTAGATCAAGACTGTATCGCATTCTCGCTGATATCGAGTGTTTATAACAATTGCCCTCAAATATGTTCTGTCATATTTGTAGATTTCGTAAACACATTTTGTAGATTGCAATCGGTAATCGGTAATAGAAAATCGGTAAGTTTAATATTTAATCGAAAGAGATAGTTTTTATTTTTTTTAAGAAAATATGTATGATTGGTACGCGTGTAAAGAAACACGGGAATGATATTTATTTATGTCTAGCAAATAAGAGATGTATCAGAATTATATTGGCTGCGAAACAAGAAATAAAGGAATGGTAAACAAATTATTGGCATCCTGAGGAGCAAATGACTCCAAATTATGCGACGCTTTTAGTGTAAATGGGCATTCGAAATATATTTAAATCACTGAGAGGAGCAAGCGATTACTCATAGATCTTTTCTCCCAATGAATGCCTCTGCACCAGCGTTGAAATTCCCCAACGCTGTACTCTTACAAATTGAATTTTAAACAGCCGAGTAATATCCTCCCTTCTTTGTCACCTACTCAACCAGAACCCCTTGTTAAGGGGAACCAGAATTTCTACCCTTTTTCTGCTCACCCAAACCCCCTTCGTTACAACTTTCCTGTGAGATCTGTTTGTTAGAGCATGAGAGACGTCTGCCCACTTCAATTAAATTTCTAATGGATGCCCTTGGCGATAAAACAGTGCGTTACTGTCACTAGCGAGTCATAATCGACTCGCTAGTTTCGTTCAGCTATCCCATCCTATTTGTGTTCTCCCTTCAACACTCGGATTCTCCTTATTCATCTTGCTACATGCACCAATCGATCTTTCGGTGAGACCGCTCTCTGCAAACTGCTCTTCCAGTTTTTTTTGTTTCGTTGTTGTTGTTTCTTATCCCACTTGGCTGGCCAAGCCCACGAGCCCATATGGACTCATGATCCAGTTTTTTTTTCTTAACCTTATGCGAACGTTGCATTGTTCTGATTGGATGTTAATGATGCTCTTAAGAAACTGAAAGTGATGGCATTAGTTCATTAATCAACTTCCTAATGCATCACAAATTTTAAAATTTTGAATAACATAAATAAATTTGAATTTGTTAATATCAATGAAAAAATAACTGCTAACAAGTAATATAAAAAAAAATTTAAGTCAATTCCTACTTAGGTCAACAAAGAAAAAATTTCTTTTTTCACTATATTGAAGAAAATCCTTTATAAATTATTTTCATTCATTTTTTTAAGTTAGAAAAAATTCTCTCTCTCTCACACTTTCTCTCTCTCTCACACTTTCTCTTTCTCACACACTTTCTATCTCTCACATACACACTTTCCGTCTCTCTCACTAATTTATTCACATGTTTCATTTTCCATTTTGTTCCCGCCTTGACTCAGACTAGAACCCAGAATGAACAAGTAATATATAAAAAAAAAATTTTTAAGCCGATTCCTACTTTTTTTTCATTATATTGAAGAAAGTCCTTTATAAATAATTTTCATTTTTTTTTAAATTTTATCTGGCGCCATTTATTGGTAGATATATGTAACTTAAATCTAAAAAAAAACTAAAATTAATGAATTAAATTTAATTACTGAAATAATATTTGAACAAACTGTAGTAACATCCAGTGTCATCCACTACAAGTTAAAAAAGAATGTATTTGAACTTGAGTGGATGAATAAAAATATTTTATGAACGATTGAAAATTTGAACAAGATATATATAGGGAGAGTGTGAGCTAATAGAAGGAATTGAAGAAAAAAGAATCTGAAAACGAAATTTTTTTTTCCAGCTTGATCTACACGCTTCTCCACTGACATTGATTCCTAAATTTATATCCTGCTAAATATTTTATATAGGAGAAATTTTTTTTCTCCCATATCAAACTAAAATTAATTAATTAAATTTAATGAATTAATATTTGAAAAAACTGTATTAACATCAAGTTTAAAAAAATGTATTTGAACTTGATTGGATGAATAAAAAGTATTTTATGAACGATTGAAAATTTGAACAAGATATATAAATATATATAGGGGTGTAAACTAATAATAGAAATTGAAAAAAAGGGCACAGAATTTGAGAAATTGCGTTTACGTGATGTTGTTCGTATTTGAAATTCGTGATTTTTATAAAATTTATTCAGCGAAAAGAAAATGATATTTTTGCTTGCATTTACGAGATCGAAGCAAATAGCAACGTATTATTCTTATAAAAACTATTACAACTTTAACACGTATGTTTAACTATAGAAATGTATACGCTAACTATAGAAATGTATGTATACTTTCTTCACTTGATTAAGATGTCATGAGTACCAGAAGTTTTGAGAGAAATACAAAATTTACATTTGCCAACTTTGCTAATATATTATCGTTTTTTTCTTCCAAAGTGAGTGATTTAGTTTAATATTTTTAGATGAGAAATTTATCTCCAAAAATTAAATCGTATCTTTTTAGCATTACGGACACACATTTTTTTAGCGTTTCAGAGAAGCACAGTATAAATTCTTTTAGCTTTCATTTGAACTGCCAAATATCAACAAGAATCTAAGGTAAATTTATTGTAGATGTATTTTGTTTATTCACTATGTTTTTTAACCTAATCTAACTTGTAAGCACTTTTAAAACATTTCATTTTCCAGGCAATTGTAATGTAAAAGTTGCATTATATAAATTCAATTATTTTCGGCTTACATTGTATTCCCTAATGTGTATTATCATCCCTTCACAAATATTTCTTGATATATTTTTTTTCTTGATATCGTTACCATTTGATCAAAAATAGGAGATTCTTATTGAATGTAACAGAATGCATTCTTCTTGATTAAAATAAAAATTACTCATAGCTTTATTCCTACTCGGATGAAATAGTCTCCTTTGTTTTTAGTACTGATATTAACTATTTTAACTATAATTTCATTAACTGATATTTTAAATTATTTCAATATTGCTCAAAGCAAATTAAACAAAAAAGTAACAGTCCGAAACCAATTAGGATTATTTCATGAATAGGATATACATGTTTTTAAAACATTATACTGCATCTCTCTAATAATAAGTTTAATTAAAGATTTTCGAAAAATATGTACAATAAGTGGCAACAGAAAACAAGTTAAGTAGCTTTATAAGTTATTTGATGGATATAATGATTAGAATATATTATTGTAATAGTAAATCTTGAAAGCTAAAAAGAAAATGGTACGATAAATATAAAAAATTAAGATACCAAAATGAATGACTTTTAATTGTATTACATCCTTTAATGTCCGCAACAAACATTTTAATAGTTAAAATTGTATGAAAATAGTTAAATAGTATAAAATAGTTAAATAATATTAATATTAATATTAATAGAAATTTATTAATTGAAAATAAAATTAATATTAATAGAAAATAAAATTATTATTAATAGAAAATAGTTAAATAATAGTTAAAATTGTGTGAATTATATGTAAAATAGTATGATTATGTAAAATTGTATAAAACTCTATGATTTTTTTCTTTTGTTATAATAACGTATTGTTTATTCAGTAATGGAAAATTTATTAAAAAAAGCAACTGATAATGGTTTTTATATAAAAGTATTATATTTTTGTATTCACTGTGGAAAGATAGTAGGTGATAAAGAATCAATTATAAATAAATAATAAATAAACAATAATTAAATAAAAGCTGCTGAAATCTGCTCGGCAAATTTCAACTTATGTGTGAACGGATGAATAAACTCAGGAATATGGCAAGGTATAATAATGCCCGAGATATAGGAAGCAATGGATTGGAATACTACAAGAATAGCCAAATTCAATAGCCACATGAATATATCAATGTTGGATAGATCAAAAACTTCATGAAGAATGAATTGTTCAAGAATCTCTAAAAGAATATTCAAAAGTAAGATAATGTCGTCGTAAATGAAGAATAAAGTATTTCCAATTCTACTAGAAACGTTATCACATGCAATACCCAAAAGAATATATCAAAGTTTGAAAATTCTAGTCGTAAATGAAGAAAGAAGTATTTCAAATACAATAAGAAGCACTATACAGCTCAGTAGGCCACCGGAAAATGCCCAAAGTGGAAAAATCACCGGAAAATGCCAAAAGGGATGAATATGAAACTTCAAGAAGAAGGAATTGATCAACGCACTACGAGTACTTATAACCATTGGATATACAAATGTTTAAAATCCCACCCCAAAATATGATAAGTGATTCTAAACCATACCACAACACACTTCAAGCAAAAGCCAAATTCGCCAGAAAATTCCTTAAGATCCCCTAATGAAATTAAAATAAGCATATTATTCATGAGTCATTTCAAGAGTTAAGGGGCCCAAACTACCATTTTCCGCCAAAATTTGAAATGGTGTTTTATTTGCTTGGCCCTCATTTTCGGGTAGCGTCACGGACCCCTAACCAGGACAACAGCATGCTCACACATGATAATAAAGACTATTGGTTTGTAAATATGCATAACTTTAGCTATCTCAGTAATAACTAGTGTGTGGACAGGTTTCAAGTAATAATAATTGATGGTAATGAATTAGATTTTCCTAGAGATTCCTAAATAGTTCCAAATTCGGTAGTAAGTAAGTGGCTCTCGTAAATTAATGATGTCTTAAATTTATTAAATCTCTTTTAGATATACTACACGAAACAATGCATGCCTATTTTCTTGAGGTAAAATTGGTTTTTTGAGAGTAATTGTTGATGTAACAGTTTTGTATTATTTTTACTTTGCTTTCTAAGTGCCTTCAAGAATAATTATGATATACTTTTTATACTATAAATATTTTTTTTACAATCACATGTGCTTCAAGAAAATTTCTACTACTGTACTTTGAACTTTCAACTATTTTTCTAGTTGTCCAAATACTGTCCTTACAGAGGATACGCAATTCAGTTCGTTTATCTTTCACTGAGTACAGGATCATTGAAATGAATTTACACTTTTTCTTTTCTTCTCGTTATAAAACAAGAGATTTGTACACGCGTTTCTTATCTTTAGTCCCTTGTCTTATAAATCGAGAAATTGATTTTAGCGTACATTAGTTATTTATAAAGAATATTTTGTACTTGTTCCTTGCTGACCGATTGCTCTCATTTGAGGACAGATCAGTCCAAAACATAGTGAATAACTTGTGATATCATTTTATAAAAGCCATTAGAAATTATAAATGAGGAATATTTTGTACATGATAATTTGAATAAACTTATTATCATTGATCATTTTATTTTTGACATTTTGTTATATCTTAAAAAAGCTAAATAAAATATAAATTTAAACGAATTATTTATAACTGAAATAAGTAATTAGTCCAATTACATTTTTTTTAAAATTACGGAACATTTGTCAGTTTGAAATTTTTTGTGTGCCCCTAATCGGATATAAAACTGCACTAAACAAGTTCAAACACGTTGTTCACAAAAACATTAGCAATACAGTCTATGTGCTACTTATTGAAGCATGCCACTGTCCTACTCGAATGAACTGGTTGTAATTTAAAACACACCTACGGGAATTACATTACTACCTTGTACATTGACAGCCACGGACATAGTGCTTGATTAGGACAGTGTTGATCGATATGTTTAGTTGGTAAATAGCTAGTATGAGACATACTGGACATGGCTACTAAACATGAGGAGTACGAAGTACTCTGGTTTTAAGCCATGATGAGTTCGTCATCTCATTTCATACGTAATTAAGCTTGGTGTTCCTATTATGGTAACCATGTGATGTTGGCAATGATATAATATTTAAGTTATTAAAGGACAATAGCAAGTTTGTGGGTGCAGGCAGCTGTTACAATATCTAAATAATAATTATCTGTAAATTATGGAAATTGGAATACACAACAACCATGAACGTATTTGGAGGCAATGTTGCCAAACGCATAAAAGTCAATTGTGCAAACCGAGCTCACGTATGTGTGGGTATTACCGTGGTTTCATATATAATTACTGTTGTATTCTAGAAGAATCTTAACCCATATCTGTAAGCCGGATATTGTAACATATATTAGCAACAATAATAGCACTAAATCACTTTCCGCCGTCGTGCTCTGTAACTAGCAAACTATTTGGCAACCTGTCAGTAATAGTCTTCCTAAACGGAGAAAATGTTTACTTACGGTTGAATATTTATTAGGTTTTACTGTATTACTTGGAAAAGTATTATAACAAGTATGTACTGTACTATGTTTCCCAACTTTTCATTATCAATACCAATAATATTAATTAGTTCATTAATTAATTTATTTTCCTGATAAAATTTTTAACATGGCTTTCATATTAATAGTGAGGCCTTACTGGGCCGAAAACCTACTTCACGCATCACATTAAACGGAAATTACTACTACATGTCTGTTACGTCGAAACCCATCTTCTCCCGCCTGGGGAGGTCAACGCCCTATGCCCGAAAACATCCTGTTTGAGGTGTCTGGCAGGGGGTGAGGGCCAGGGGAGAGAAAAGAAAATGTAGGTAAAACGAGTTGAAACTTAGCGACCGAAGGAAAGGTTGGTGTTAGCGGTCCATCCATGAGTTGCGATGGCTGCGCATAATTCATTGAGTTCAACCCCAGCGACCATCAAAAAGGTTGCTGTGGCAGTCCATCCATGAGCGCGATGACTGCATAAATAATGGAGTGTAACCCAGTGAAAGGTTATGTGGGTGCAGTTCCATCTTCGAGTTTGATGACTGCCAAAAATAAAAGGAAAGTTTGCAGTCCATACTATTTTCATTATCTGTGTATGTGTCATTATTGGAGTTTATTTCTTGTGTGAGCTATCGAACATTTGTACTTCTTACACTTTTCCTCTATTCATGTAAATGGGTGGTTGCGAACGTTGTGAATTTTTTTTCCCATCGAACACACATGCAAACTTGGGAATCATTCACTGAAGAACAAAAAGAAAGTTCTGCATGACATATTGCCCTTAATTACCATACTTCCTGGTAGATCTAAACCCAAAAAAAAAAAAGGAGAATCCCCACATTTTTTTCAATTCGTTTGGGTTCAGGGGAATACAGACTTGTCGAATGGTCCCTTGTCGAATGGTAGCTTGTTTTTTGCATTCATGTTTCGCGTTCCGTTTTCTTATTTTTAATCAAAAGTCACTTAACGGAGTCGTATACAACTGCAGACGTTCTTCATTGGCTAATCTTATTTTTTTTATTTCAATTATAAACACAATACAAAAAATTAACAATGATTGATTTTTTTTTTAAACGACACAACATACAGATCGGCAAAGAGGGAAGGCGGGGCAGATGTTGTCATCCAAATAACTGAGATCCAGCATGGCGTATGTTTGAAAGATGAAGGGGGTTTATAAAAGCAAACAGTGAAACTTGATTTTGAGAGAAATGAATTACTAAAAGTTCGAAGTCTAATGAAAACGTCTGTAATATCGATGTGAGCAATACATATATAAGCCCGAAAAGTTCTTTGGATGAGTTCGAGGAGGAATGCAATTCTCCCACATGCTCTTCCCCTGGAAGAGTTTGTTCAAAATTGGGAAGCAAAACAAAAGTGATCCATAGTGTATCCGTAGATCCATAGTGTGCCAAGGGTAACCGATGCCTTATCGCGAAGTGAAGGTGATCGGATCAAAGTGCCTGGCATTCGAAACATTTTTTATTCAACATTTCACTTAGATCGAAAATTCCCATCCTATCATGCAAAAAATTAGCTAATTCATGGCATACCTTTATTGATGGTAGTGCTGTAGCTTGGCAAAATACTTAATAAATTAATTTACTTCTTTTATGTTAGAAAAATATATTTTTGTCATTTTTTTAATGACGGGCGATTTTGTCGGGAGAAGTCTATAGAGATTAATGCTACATAATATATTGCAACCTGTTGGGTGAAAAATCGTGCATGCTTAAATGACTGGAATTTAAAAATAACATAACAAAATAAAGAACATTATTGTTGCAATGTTTCAGTTCTCTTTCCAGAAAAAGAAAGAAGCAATAAGAACTTCGAGAATGTTTCAAATTTTTTCTCTCTCCTCCCTGAATGAATGAAGAGGAAGAAACGTAAGAGGAAGGGACATGAAGAGTGGATGAGATAGAAGAGATACAAATTCATCCCTGCCACTATCGAAATGCCCTGTTTTCAATTTCACGCTTCTCAATTAGTTTGCTATCATACACTCATGCGTGGATAAAATTTATTACTTTACTTGCATTTGGAGGAATTTTACATTACGGTAATCGTTGAGATTCGCTTTTATACAGAAAGGAGGAGGAGGTGGTGTTGAAAGGACGATTGCAAATTATAGGTGAGGGAAACTGCAGAAATGGTAAAGCAATCTTTTGTTTCAATTGCTACTTTACTTTTAAATTTGGATGCATCACCCAAAATTGGAATGCTCGGGACCTGAATGGCCGAGCTCTGGCGCTCGGTACCCCAGGTTTCG
>BPLQ01012132.1:0-78606 GCA_021605075.1 Caerostris darwini | reverse complement strand
TATATTTATTTTTGCAAACATAAATTTAAACTTAGTGAAAAAAATATAACACTAAACAGAAAAATTATGGGTATTTTATCATTATTCCAGTTTGGAATACATCGCCAACATATGCCGCCAAATGGCGTCAATTCTGTATATGGTTTCATAGTCCATCTATCGCAAGGAAGAGATCTTGGCGTCTTAAAAAAATTTACAATAATTAAATATCCGAATATCATATATTATTGCGGTATTTTCTTAAAATTTTCATAAAAAATTTAATTATCAGTGCATTTTAATTGCAGTCATTGTAAATTCAGTTAAATTTCTGGCAGAAATATACGAATTTTTACACTGTTCAGTTAGAAACTGCTAAAAAATCAAGTAAATGAAAAAAAGATATATACTTCTGACATAAAATATGTTCGGTACTTTTTGATTAAGGGGTATTTTATCATTATTCCAGTTTGGAATACATCGCCAACATATGCCGCCAAATGGCGTCAATTCTGTATATGGTTTCATAGTCCATCTATCGCAAGAAGAGATCTTAGCGTCTTAAAAAAATTTACAATAATTAAATATCCGAATATCATATTATTGCGGTATTTTCTTAAAATTTTCATAAAAAAATTTAATTATCAGTGCATTTTAATTGCAGTCATTGTAAATTCAGTTAAATTTCTGGCAGAAATAAAAAATAATTTTTTTACACTGTTCAGTTAGAAACTGTAAAAAATCAAGTAAATGAAAAAAGATATATACTTCTGACATAAAATATTTCGGTACTTTTTGATTAAGGGGGCCGCCAGTCAAATTTCTTTCGTAGATCGCCAAATGTGGTAACCTGCTTATTTCAGTAATTGTACTTTTGTTTATAATGTTTTCTTCGTGATACCTATCTGTTTTATTTCGTCCTTAAATTAATGTTTGGCGACAAGTTGGGCTCCATAAAAGGAAAAGTAGCCGTTTTTCTTTATCATCATTTACTACGTACCATTAAAAGAGAGGACTTTCTCTCTTTAACAAAAATATATTCTAGCTCTTTGCTTTTCCTTAACAAAAAGTACCTCGACTTTTTCAAGCACACTTTGGCTTTTTTTTTTTTTTGTTAAAAAAAAGGGGGAGGGGGGTAATGCTGTTGTGATTTTTTTTTTTATTCTTTTTTGTTGCTTTTAGCTACAACTGTTATTTTTTTATAAAAATTTCCTAGTACTGAGTTAAGTACTACATTGAGAAACTCCCTCTAAATCGTTTTTTCTTCCCTTTGTAGAAGAATTTTTACTTTTAGAAAAATCGAACTTTATTTGTTCGGCAGGTACTATGATATAAATGGATTTTCACCCCATGGTTCATTGCCGTAATGGGTGAAGCCATTTTATAAGTATAACCGCCTACCTTAAGGATTTCTCGAATATTGTTTTGCAGGAGGTGTTTTTGGAATTCTTTAATCTAGGGGTAGATATGCCGTATGATTGTGAGATTCGAATAATCCGCGTTAAAGCGAAACCTTTTTGCAGATATGTAGGGAAAATATATTTATATAGGTATTTTTTGTTGTTGTTGTTGTTGTTGAACATCATGGTTTTTGTATTCCTTTTAGTATTTATTCAACAAATAATTCATTAACGGACAACGAGTAGATGCTATTGCTTTTCTAGAGTACTTTTACGGATAATGGTTCGGCAGTTACGTATCGTACGGGTGAAAGCCTTGAAAACTCTCCCCAGCCAACTTGGCGGCTTGAGAGCAAATTGGGTAGTACCGGCCATTGGTATCACATGCATCAGGTTTCAATCTTGGAGGTTGCGTGGATGTTTATTAGTGGTTCAGAATCGGGGTCTGATGGCCGAGTGGCTAGCACTCTGGCGCTCCGTACCACAGGTTTTCCGGTTTGAGTCTCGGCGGTGCCATGGATGTTTGTAGTGTTTCGGAATCCACTTTAAGCCGTATGTTCCGGTCTCATATGACTGTAGAGTGTCAGTAACTTCTCACCCGCATTATTCTCAGACTCTAAAGGGCAACTCTGCTCTAAGCAGAGTGATGTGGTGTGGTGTTAGTAGTAGTAGTAGTGGTTCGGAATCCACGTTGAACTGTAATTCCCTGTCTAATTAGCCCAAACTGTGCATAAAGCAACCGTAGTACATGTGATTCGAATCGTGTATCAGAGCGTACGTACGAATTACTTATTTTGAAATGATTCGTAACAGTAACTTACTAATTAAATAAGGAATTTGCAAATTCCAGAACGGCTTTCAAGTAATTGATATGATACGAAACAGAAAAATAGATACGAGTTATTTTAAATGAAATAATACGAATCGATGGTGTAATACATTCAAAAACAATTTTTAAATATCAAAAAATGCAAAATGTTTTAAACTCAGTTATAGTATGCGGTTTGTGGCATGGGAACTGTTCGAGTTTCGAACCAAAATCTCATATTTTGGAAATCCAACGCACTAATCGCCAACCTGCTACGACAGTAGTTTCTGACTAAAATGTGCTAAAATTTCTGACTAAAATGAAAGAATGATTGAATATAATAAAATGAAAATATTGTCATCACTTTTCAAAAAGCACCAACGAAAGCCAAGGTTTCTACATATAAAACAAAAATATTACATAACATAATTGTAATGTATCTCTAACATTCCTACTAACCTTTAAGCTCTTACTTAAAATTTTTGCACACGCTGCAACTAAATTTTTATTTTTTAAATTTCTTACACGTGCTTTTTATAAAATCGTTTGGAATTCTATAGTTTTTTATTTTCTAAATTTCTTACATGTGCTTTTTATAAAATCGTTTGGAATTCTATAGTTTTTTATTTTCTAAATTTCTTACACGTGCTTTTTATAAAATCGTTTGGAATTCTATAGTTTTTATTTTCTAAATTTCTTACACGTGCTTTTTATAAAATCGTTTGAATTCTATAGTTTTTTATTTTCTAAATTTCTTACACGTGCTTTTATAAAATCGTTTGGAATTCTATAGTTTTTTATTTTCTAAATTTCTTACATGTGCTTTTTTATAAAATAGTTTGGAATTCTATAGTTTTTTATTTTCTAAATTTCTTACACGTGCTTTTTATAAAATCGTTTGGAATTCTATAGTTTTTTATTTTCTAAATTTCTTACATGTGCTTTTTTATAAAATAGTTTGGAATTTATTAATTTCTTTTTATTTCTTATATGCGTTTTTTTATAAAATTGTTTGGTTTTCTATGATTTATTTTTTTAATTTGTTATATACGCTTTTTTATAAAATCGTTTGAAATTCTATAGTTTTTCATTTCTTTTAAAATTTATTACATATGCTTTTTTATAAAATAGTTTGGAATTTTATAGTTATTTATTTTTTTACATTTCTTACATGTGCTTTTTATAAAATCGTTTTCAATTCCATAGATTTAATTTTTTTAAATTTCTTACGCTTGCTTCTTTAATAAAATTGTTTGGAATTACATAATTTATTTTCTAAATTTCTTACGTGTCCTTTTTTATAAGATCATTTGGAAATCTATAATTAATTTTTAAAATTTCTTACATGTGCTTTTTATAAAATCGTTTTGAATTCTATAGTTTTTTTATTTTTCTAAATTTCTTACATGTGTTTTTTATAAAATCGTTTGGAATTCTATAATTTAATTTTTAAATTTCTCACACGTGCTTTTTTTATGAAATAATTTGGAACTCTATATATTTATACTCAAAACTCAATATACTCAAAATATTTATTTTTATCAATAAAAATACAATAACTCTATATACTCAAAATATTTATTTTTATCAATAAAAATAAATATTTTGTTATCACTCGTACTAACCACCTCAAACGACTTGATAACTGCTTGCATAATTGGAAAATCAATAAAACTCAGACAGTTCTTTATTCTAAAAGTCATAAAACGAACAAACCTATAATCATGCTCGAAAATCAATTCATGATCTCAAATGAAAATACTAAATACCTTGGAGTTTATCTCGATCAACTCCTCACTTGTAAAAAAATATATTTCGTGTGTATTTCCTTCCACTAATCAACTACCATTCTTCGATGAGCAGAGGAAATACTCAAGCTCCAATTCTAATTTAAACACTTGGCATACATCAAAATATTATTATTAGACAAATATCTTCCGACTGCCAAAGGGTTTACGAGAAATGTCGAAATTCTTAAAGAGCTCTCATCCTTCCTCTACTCAAAGAATTCATTAAATACATTTTTCAACAGTTTAAGTGAACAAGAAAACACAGTAATCCAGGAAATGGATATTTATGAATCTCCATGTTATTCTAAAAAGATCGCGCAAGATTCTTCTTAATTTATAGTACGACCCATGATTGCGCAGAAAGATAAACATCCGTTTCAAAAGCGGAAACGGACGAATCGATTATTTGTTAAGGGTGTAAGTGAGATATAAAATTTGCAAAGCAGTTTTGGAAGAAGAATGTTTACTAGTTATTGAGAAATTGTCTCATCTAATATTTCTTTTGATGTTATTTAATTTAAAATTTTGACAATTCAAATTAAAAATATTTTGATTGTAATTAAAACCCCCTTCGAAATTATCTTTCTCCCCTAGTACATTTGTTGTTTTTGAATACTTCCGACATGGCTGCTTGCCAATTTTCCACACAATTGGTGGTCTAATTACGGTTGTTTTTTCTTTCATCTCTCAGATTTGAAATTTTTTTGAATTTCCCATAAAATAAATAATAATTTCCTTCTTACCCATTTTTATCCATAAAATAAATCTTTACCTATAAAATATATAGTTTTAATATCCTTTTATTTTCTAAATTTCTTAGATGGGTTTTTTTTTTATAAAATCGTTCGGAATTCTATAGTTTATTATTTTTTTTTTAAATTTCGTATGCATGCTTTTTTATAAATTTGTTTGGAACTGCATAGTTTTTTATTTTTTAAATTTCTTACAGGGGCTTTTTAAAAAAATCGTTTGAAATTTTATAGTATTTTCTAAATTTCTTACATGTTTTTTTTATAAAATCGTTTGAAATTCTATATATATTTTTTTTATTTCTTATATTCTCTTTATCTATAAAATCGTTTGAAAATCTACTGTTTTTATATTTTTTAAAATTTCTAGCATGTGCTTTTTTATAAAATCGTTTGGAATTCTTTATTTTTTTATTTTCTAAATTTCTTACAAATGCTTTTTTTATAAAATCATTTGGAATTTTATTGTTTTTTATTTTATTTCTTACATGTCTTTTATAAAGTCGTTTGGAATTCTATAATTTTTTTTAAAAATTTCTAACAAACGCTTTTTTATAAAATCGTTTGGAAGTCGTAATAATCGTTTATAAATCGTAATTTTTTATTTCTATTTTTGGGAAACTTTTTTCATTAGTTTTTTTTATGCATGATATTTAAATTAAAAAGCGATTTTTCTTTATTTTTTTATTTGAAAGGTATCTTTGTTCAAAACTGCATGAAAAAATGACAAAAAAAGCTATTAAAAATAACACGCACGGAAAAAGGTATTCCAAATCTATGCAAAATTTATGTTCGTGAAAGACATAATATACTTTATAACAAATAATTAAAGGAGGGAAACATGATATCGCTTTGCATTTTTTAGCCATTTCAATACAAAAAGAAAGATAAAAAAAAGATATGGGTGATATCAAATAGATTTGGGGAAAAACCGGAATGCCATTGCGCTTGATTTTATGTGCACCAGAACTTCCCAGGAAAGCATGGAATATTTATATCCGCCTGAGAAAATTTGCTTTTACGAACAGACGTTTCGAACGTTTTTTCTTTTTCTTTTCTTTTTTTTTTATGTTTTTCTTTCTAAAGCATTGGTTCATACCATACTGTTTTGCATAAACCCTCGAACGCCATTTTTTTTCCTTTTTACTTGGTTCGAAATCTCGTTCCATTTCTTAGATTAGTTTTTCGTAACAATTTTTGTTTTTGGTTCGAACGTTTTTTCTTGGAAAAAGATCAGAAATTTTTTTCTCTATTCTGAGGTTGGACGAGGACGTTTATTTCTTACGTGATTTCGTTCGTCATTTATTTTATTTATTATTATTTATTTTTTTAGATCTATTCATTTATTTAAAAGCGTGTTTATTTTTGTGACCTTTTGATAAAACACAGATGTGAAGAGTTCTTGTGAAAAAGTGTTCGTATTCACTAGATTCGAATGATGCCAGGTTTTGGAAATATTCCACGGAGACCAAACGATATATCTTAGGTTGTTTTTTTCCTTGCTGTCTGAGACATGTCGACTTCGAATGTTCGAATTGTTTAATGGAAAATCTAGAAAAATCGAAAGATTTATTTCTGAACACTGATCATGTTATGTTAATTGTTTTGTCAGTGCACCTATAGGAAATAAAACTATTTACCGGCTAATACGCTTTAAGATAAACAACAACAAAAATAATGATGAATATACATTTGTATATTCACCTATGAGCGTGTTTATTTGTAATATACATATAATATAATAAATGCTCTGATGCTCGGTATCATAAGTTTCGGGTTAGAATACCGGCAGTGCAATGGATGAGTGTAGTGGTTAGGAATCCACGTTAAAATCGTAGGTCCCGATCTAATATAAATATAAAGGGTTGGGAGTAATATCGACTACCCTACAAGACCAGAAAATTTTTCGCTATTCTGAGGTTGGACGAGGACGTTTATTTCTTACGAGATTTGGTTCTTTCTTTATTTTATTTATTTACATATTTTTTTTACAT
The DNA here is from genome assembly GCA_021605075.1 of Caerostris darwini. NCBI lineage: Eukaryota > Metazoa > Arthropoda > Arachnida > Araneae > Araneidae > Caerostris > Caerostris darwini. The sequence continues at coordinate 71,886 of BPLQ01012132.1, read as the reverse complement.
CTATTCATTCATGTAAAAGCGGGTTTATTTTTTGTGACCTTTTGATAAAACACAGATGCGAAGAATTTTGTGAAAAAGTGTTCATATTCGGTAGTTTTGAATGATGCCAGGTTTTGGAAATATTCCACGGAGACCAAACGATTTTTCTAAGTCCTTTTTTTTTGTCTCGCTGTCTGAGATATGCCGGCTTGAATTATCCGAAATGTTTAAAAGAAATTCGGAAAATCGGAAAGAATCGAAAGAAATCGTTTGATTTAAAACACAAGTACTTCAAAATTACTTATTTATCCTCATATTATTATGACATCATCAGCCTGTTATAAATATTCATTGTTATTACGTTGACATCATCAGCCTGTTATAAATACTCATTGCCACTGGTTTGATATCATCAACCTGTTATACATCATTCACTGCGAAAGTTTTTATCCTCAGCCTGTTATAAATCTTCATCTTCTTATTATGTGAAGAATCCTTGCCTGTTATAATACATTTCCACTATGAGTTCAATAGAGATTCAAAAAGCCTGTTATAAATACTCATTGCAACTGCTTTGATATCATAGGTTGATGATGTCAACGTAGTTTGTGAACTGTGAGACTTTCGGTTTTGGATAAACATAATCCTGACATCATATGCGTGACTTTTACAGCCACCACTATCATCTGTAAATATGGTGTGATGACTGATCATTTTATTTACTTGCCTTACAGAGGGATGAATGAGCGTAATATTTGAAATATATTGTATATAAATTTGGACATATATAAAATAACACGCACGGTAAAGGTGTTCCAAATTTATGCAATATTTATTTTCGTAGAAGACCTAATACACTTTATAACAAATAATTAAAGGAGGGAAGCATGATATCGCTTTGCATTTATTTAAAAAAATAAGATATGGGTGAAATCTAATAGATTTGGGAAAAACTGGAATGCCATTGCGGCTTGATTTTATGTGCATTAAAACTCCCCAGGAAACATGTAATATTTATATTTGCCTGAGAAAATTTGCTTTTACGAACAGACGTTCCGAATGTTTTTTTATTATTTTATTTCTTTCTTTCTGTTTTTCTTCCTAAAGCATGGGTTCATACCATACTGTTTTGCATATACCCTCAAACGCCATTTATTTTTTTTTTTTACTTGGTTTGAAATCTCGTTCTTCCATTTCTTAGATAAGTTTTTCCTAGCAATTTTTGTTTTTGGTTCGAACGGTTTTTTTTGTGTTTTTTTTTGGAAAAAGATCAGAAAATTTTTCTCTATTCTGAGGTTGGACGGGGACGTTTATTTCTTAAGTGATTTCGTTCCTTATTTATTTTATTGTTATTTTTTTTTTTACATCTATTCATTCATTTAAAAGCGGGTTTATTTTTGTGACCTTTTGATAAAACACAGATGTGAAGAGTTCTGTGAAAAAAAGTGTTCGTATTCGCTAGTTTCGAATGATGCCAGGTTTTGGAAATATTCCATCGAGACCAAACGATATTTCTCTGTCGGTTTTTTTTCTCTCCCTGTCTGAGACATGTCGAATTCAATTATTCGAATTGTTCAAAGGAAAATCTAGAAAAATCGAAAGATTTCTTTCTGACCACTGATCTTGTTATGTTAATTGTTTTGTCAGTGCACCTCCTACTATGTCCAAAATTTTAAACCAATTATTTTTTTTTCAAAAGTTCTTTATTTATTCTTCCAAATTTATTTCATCGCCTTCAAAGTAATCCCCTCCGGACACATTGTATTTATGACAATTTGTTTTCCAATCCTCAATGCATGCTAAAAAGTCCTCGCCACGGATGGCCTTCATAGCGTGTGGCGATTCACATTGAATCTCTTCAGTCGACTCAAAACGGTGTCCTTGTCCTACGAACCACTACACTTATCCATGTCACCGACGGGATTTAAACCTGAAGCCTGTGGTACAAACGGCCAGCGCACTAGCCAATTGGCCATCAGGCCGCATATATAGAGCGTGGGAGTAGAGTCAACATCCCTACCCCGTAAAAAGGAAGCATCTAAATACATATTTATATAATTTGATACCATATATTAAGAAAAAGAAAAAAAAACATCTCATGTTTCGGAATCGGCCAGTAGGCAGAAGGCCATGGCCCACCATGGGGCTGTCGTGCCATTGAAGAAGAATATAATAAATAAATAAAATTCGAATATGCACAAAGCAATAATATAATACATATGAATTATTCTGCTTAATTAAATGGAATCCAAATTGAAAACGCTCGCACTAGATCGTTAAATTAATTTTTTCTTTATGAAAGGTATCTTAGTTTAAAAAACCTTATTAAAAATGGCAAAAAAAGCTATTAAAAATAGCTCGCACGGAAAAAGTTATTCCAAATTTAAGCAATATTTATGTTCGTGAAAGACATAACACACTTTATAAAAAATAATTAAAGGAGGGAAACATGATATCGCTTTGCATTGTTTAGCCATTTCAATAAAAAAAGAAAGATAAAAAAGATATGGGTGATATCTAATAGATTTGGGGAAAAACCGGAATGCCATTGCGCCTTGATTTTATGTGCATGAGGACTTCCCAGGAAACCATGGAATATTTATATTCGCCTGAGAAATTTTGCTTTTATGAACAGACGCTTCGAATGTTTTTTATTCTTTTATTTTTTTTATGCTTTTCTTTCTAAAGCATTGGTTCATTCTATACTGTTTTGCATATACCCTCGAAAGGCATTTTTTTACTTGGTTTGAAATCTCGTTCCAGTTCTTAGATAAGTTTTTCCTGGGAATTTTTGTTTTTGGTTCGAAATTTTTTTTTGGAAAAAGATCAGAACATTTTTCTCTATTCTGATGTTGGACGGGGTTAGTTTATTTCTTACGTGATTTAGTTATTTATTTATTTTATTATTTATTTTTTTACATCTATTCATTCATTTAAAAGCGTGTTTATTTTTGTGACCTTTTGATAAAACACAGATGTGGAGAGTTCTGCGAAAAAATGTGTTCGTGTTTACTAGCTTCGAATGATGCCAGGTTTTGGAAATATTCCACGGAGACCAAACGATATTTCTAAGTCGGTTTTTTCTCGCTGTCTGAGACATTGCGATTTCAAATATTCGAATTGTTTAAAGGAAAATCTAGAATAATCGAAAGATTTATTTCTGAACACTGATCGTGTTATGTTTATTGTTTTGTCGGTGCATCTGTTGGAAATAAGAGTGTTTATAGGCTAATACGTTCTAAGATAAACAACAATAGAAATAATGATGAATAAAAGCATTATATATTCAACAATGAGTGTGTTTATTTGTAATATTTTTTAATGCGGATGACAACCACTTAGACAGTTGTCTTGGGTTCACCGACGTTACTGACTTAACACCACCTAGGTGATGCGTGTAACTTGCAGATATTCTATGGTCATAGAGTAACAATACGCAACGCTCTACGATTATATTTGACCGGAACCTAAGGTTTAAAGTGGATTCCGAACCACTAAAAACATTAATTGTACCGTTGGAATTCGCAACCGAAACCTATGGTACCGAGCGCTGGAGCGCTGGCCTCTCGGCCATCAGACCCTAAAAGTTGTTGTTGTTTGTAGTGGTGCGGAATCCTCTTTAAAACAGTAGGTACCAATCTATTATGACTGTTGGGTGTAGGGTTCACTACCCTAACCTGTAAAGAACAAAAAACATCTCATATTTCAAAATCTGCCAGTAGAGAAAAGGCATTGGCCCCACCATGGATGTATCGCGCGCCATTGAAAAAAATTGAGAATGTAATAAATAAATAAAATTCGAATATGCTCAAGAAAATAATTTAATACACATGAATTACACTGAAGTGACAAAAGTCATGGGATAGCAATATGCAAATTTTCAGATGGCAGTAGCATCGCGTAGAACAGGTATAAATGCGCAGTGCTTTCGCAGCTTTCATTTCTGTTCAAGTTATTCATGTGAAGAGGTTTTGACGTGATGATGACCGCACGACGGGAATTAACAGACTTTGAACGCGGAATGTCAGTTGCAGCTAGACGCATGGGTCATGCCATTTCGGAAATCGTTAGGGAATTCAACATTTCCAGATCCACTGTGTCAAGAGTGTGCCAAGAGTATGAAATTTCAGGCATAACATCCCACCATGGACAGCGCAGTGGTCGACCGCCTGCACTTAACGACCGAGACCGGCGACGTCTGCAAAGAGTCGTAAATTCTAACAGACAAGCAACACTGCGTCAAATAACCGCAGAAATCAATGTGGGACGTACAAGGGACTTGTCTGTTAGAACTGTGCGGAGAAAGTTGGCTTTCTTGGGCTATTCCAGCAGAAGACCGACTCGAGTGCCTTGACTGACAGAACGACATCGCTTGCAGCGACTCTCGTGGGCACGTGAGCATATCGGTTGGTCCCTAGATGAATGGAAAACCGTGGCCTGGTCCGATGAGTCACGATTTCAGTTGGTAAGAGCTGATGGTAGTTTTCGAGTGTGGCGCAGACCCCACGAAGCCATGGACCCAAACTGTCAGCAAGACACTGTTCAAGCTGGTGGTGGCTCCGTAATGGTGTGGGCTGTTTTTTCATGGCATGGACTTGGTCCTCTGGTGCGACTGGACCGAACATTGACGGGAAATGCTTATGTTCAGCTACTTGGAGATCACTTGCAGCCATTCATGGACTTCATGTACCCAAACAACGATGGGATTTTTATGGATGACAATGCGCCATGTCACCGGGCCACAACTGTTCGCGATTGGTTTGAAGAACATTCTGGACAATTCCAACGAATGATCTGGCCACCTAGATCGCCCGACATGAATCCCATCGAGCATTTATGGGACATCATCGAGAGGTCTGTTCGTGCCCAAAATCCTGCACCATCAACGCTTTCACAATTATGGACGTCTATCGAGACAGCATGGCTCAATATTCCTGCAGAAGACTTCCAACGACTTGTTGAGTCCATGCCACGTCGAGTTGCTGCACTTCGCCGGGCGAAAGGAGGGCCGACACGATATTAAGAGGTATCCCATGACTTTTGTCACTTCAGTGTATTCTGTTTAATTAAATCGAATTTAAATTGAAATGCTCAGTCTAGATAATTTTTTTTTAAATTTTAAATTAAAAAGCAATGATTTTTTTTATGAAAAGTATCTTTGTTTAAAAAACAGTATGACAAAAAAACGGAAAAATATTCCAAAATTTATGCAATATATATGTTTGTGAAAGACATGATACACTTTATAACAAATAATTTAAGGAAGGAGACATGATATCGTTTTGCATTTTTTAGCCATTTCAATAAAAAAAGAAAGGTAAAAAAAAAAAAAAAAAAGATATGGATGATATCTAATAGATTTGGGGAGAAACCGGAATGCCATTGCGCCTTGATTTTATGTGAGGACTTCCCAGGAAACTATGGAATATTTATATTCGCCTGAGAAATTTTGCTTTTACGAACAGACGCTTCGAATGTTTTTTATTCTTTTATTTTTTTATGCTTTTCTTTCTAAAGCATTGGTTCATTCTATACTGTTTTGCATATACCCTCGAAAGGCATTTTTTTACTTGGTTTGAAATCTCGTTCCATTTCTTAGATAAGTTTTTCCTGGGAATTTTTGTTTTTGGTTCGAAATTTTTTTTTGGAAAAAGATCAGAACATTTTTCTCTATTCTGATGTTGGACGGGGTTAGTTTATTTCTTACGTGATTTAGTTATTTATTTATTTTATTATTTATTTTTTTACATCTATTCATTCATTTAAAAGCGTGTTTATTTTTGTGACCTTTTGATAAAACACAGATGTGGAGAGTTCTGCGAAAAAATGTGTTCGTGTTTACTAGCTTCGAATGATGCCAGGTTTTGGAAATATTCCACGGAGACCAAACGATATTTCTAAGTCGGTTTTTTTTCTCGCTGTCTGAGACATGTAGACTTATATCCGAATTGTTTAAAGAAAAATCTGGCAAATCGAAAAATCAGATGTGTTTAAAAGATTTAGAATGCAGATATTTCAAAATTACTTATTTATCTTCTTATAAACATAAGATCATACATGTTTTCTCTTTCACTATCATTGTAATTAATTTTTATTGAATCTGGACTGAATAATATGGGCCTGAATGGCCGAGTGGCTTGCGCTCTGACGCTCGGTACCACAGGTTTCGGGTTCGAGTTCCGGCGGTGCCATGGATGTTTGTAGTGGTTCTTAATCCACTTGAAACCGTAGGTTCCCGGTCAAACAGAATCGTAGAACGTTCAGGGTGTATTGTTACTCCGCGTCAGTAGTTATCTTCGAGCTACACGCACCTCCTGGGTAGTGCTAAGTGAGTAACGTCGCCTAATGGCCAATTGGCTGCCGCTCTGGTCTTTGGTACGACAGACTTCAGGTTCGAATCCTGGCGGTGGCATGGGTGTGTGTTATTGGTTGAGAATCCCCGTTAATCTGTAGGTACCGGTCTGTTTAGCCTAAATTGTGCACAAGATGACCGTACAGCGACAAACCAAGCCAATCTATTGATTCGACAGCCCATGGTGGGCAAGGCCTTCTCTTCCATTCCAATCTTTGCTTTGCTACAGTTTTCCACTTAGTAACACTTAAAACTTTAAAATCTGCCACCACACATTCGGTCCATCTCAACTTGTGCCTACCACTAGTTATAGTTCCAAAAAGTAAGGTAGTCGAATATCCTAAATGTGAAGGAGGAGGAGTAAATTCGGCAGTGTGGTCCACAAACCTCATACGTCCTATCTTGGTGAATAAGTGAATGCTCATGTTACAAATGCTCATGATCATGTGAAATACCTATGTTTTCTTATTACAATAGTTAAATTCTTTTTCAATTGATGCATTCATTACACTTTGAACTTCTCCTTACGTTGGTAGTTTGTTATATCTAATCATCCAATTATATCTAATTTTTCAAAAAATCATGTCCAATGCTCCAAAATCTTTAATTATTTTATAGAACTCTACTGCTATATTTTTCACATATTTTTTCGCTCATCCGGGACTTTTTCATAAAAAAAAACCACTACTACTGGAGTATTAGTGGTGATAAATACATAGTTATTCAATAACATCTATACATCTCTGCAGCCAGTATCTGCCATTTTGAACGAGTTTGAAGTTTTCTAATCGACTTACATATGTGACAGACGTATTGTGTATACTAACGTTGTAGCATTTTTCACTCGAGAAGATATATAATATTTCCATTCCCAGGGTATATGTATATTTTTTAACAAGTGCAACCTATCGCTCAATTCTGACAGCATATAAGCTGTGTCATTTATAATGAGATATCATTAAATTAGCGATTGTCTGTTCGACCATCACCATCGACCATCAATGTCTATTCCAGTGAGGAGTGAGGGAAGCTGACACCTCCTCTTGACGGAATTTCTTAAAGGGAGTTTTTGGATAAGGAAAATAAGAGTGTTTTGCGACGAGTCAACAAGAAGATTTTTTCTTTATTTGAACATGCCGTAGTTTCTGCCTCTTTAGAAAGTGTTCCCGTTGTGGTTTCGTGTTTCACGACTTGTGATAACTAACGTCTACCGCAGACGGACTCCTTTAGATTCGTCGCAGACTGGAAAACTCTGAAAATCTCTCATTTTGGAGTCAACTGCACTTATGAATCAAGTTTATTTCTTTAATTTTCAATTTTTTGCAATCAGTACAATAACCCAAAGTTCTGTATATGTATGTATAATGCTAGTAAATAAAAATTAAAATGTTTCCATGAACCTGAAAGTGCTCTCTTCTTGAAGCCGTTATAAGTCTAAAAAAACAGAATATAAAAATAGTTATAGTATTAAAAAATATAATAGTTCGAGTATTAAAAAAGTTACACTCTCTTGCCCTCCGTTTGAATATGGAGCATTTCGGCGTTCCGAAGCTGGGCTTGTGGGCATGGTATAAGTTACCTAAATAGCAATTGTCCTCTTTAAAACGGAAGGTATGATTACATTCACGAAAGAGGGGTGAAAGGAGTCTTCTCTTCTTTTCTTTGAACCCAACAGAAGGGTATTCTGGCCTACAGACATAATATGTACAGCTCCTAGTGTCCGAAAATGGGGTTATCATATTCGGAAGAAAAAAAATAACTCGCTATTATATGTTTATTACTACATATTGGAGGAGCTGAATGGCTGAGTGTCTAGAACTCTGGAGTGCCACGCTTGGTGCCACAGTTTTCGGGTTCGAGACCGGATGGTGGCGTGTATGTTTGTAGTGATTTGGAATTCACTTTAAACCGTAGTTCTCGGTCTAATAGGATCGTAGAGCGTTGTTTGAGGTTTACTCAGTCTTCAGCCCTCGTGGTTCCTCGCTAAAGTGAAGCTGCATAATAGCCTTAGCCATGGCCCAATCGCTTGCGACGGGGTCTTCTGGACATGGTGTAGGTTTTCCTGCTGCACCAGGGGAAATAGTAATAACGTAATTACATGGACTAATTAATTATGCATGACAAATAGGGGTTGGACGAAATATACCTATGGACACGTTTTCATATATGGCAAGCACGTGCAGGGGAAAATAGTACGCAACAAAAAATATCGCATGCTAGCATGCTTTTAAAAGAAACGTTATTGATTTGATAACTGGTTTGTTCTTGACGGATTCTCCATCAGATAACAGAGAAAATACAGAAGTAACTAGATTGTAAATAACGAGCGGAACAACATCATCTGAATGACGCCAGACGAAGGGAAACAGTAGAGCGTCTCGAAAGAGTACTGTTGACAGTCGGAAGTAGCTCGCGTCATAAATATCAATCGTTCAGTAATTTCCTGCTTCTGGAAATGTTATCCGGATGGAAAGAAGTATGTTTGTCATGGCTGTACGCTGTCGAACATGAGTCACAAGGAGGGATAATCTCATGTGTTGACAAACCATCACCATTGTATGTTTTTGCCAACAGCAATGGTACTTTTGTGTTACCCTATATTAGTTCATTATTTTCTTTGTATATTTTTAGATTTTTGTCTAGACTAGTGTCTTTTATCTGCGCCATGATCTCTGAAAGCGTCTAGCTGACTAACTCCCCGGCATCACAGTCCATGTTTGGACGATGACCTATTGTTAGGGAGGTCATCGTCACTCCAAAGTCGTCTGTCTCGAGCTTGAATTTTCCAATTTGTAATCTTCCCCCACTCCACCAATAAATCTCTCCCTTAGATCTCCCATTTTTCTCTGGCCCCGGCACTTCCCCTTGAAATTTTTCTTTTTGTCTCTGCCATTGTCCTTTATTTCCATGAATTCTTCCTGACCCTATATAATTCATGACATTCCACTCTCAAAACAATTTTGAACTTTCATGATTGTAACGTCTCCTCCAAAACATCACCCACTCGACAAGTCCAAATAATGTCTACAAACTTCGTCCTATTCAGTCACTACTGTGAAAAAAATAAAACAACACTTCTGGTCAACTCGTCGCAAAATACTCTCCTTTCTTCATTAAACACCCCCTTTATAAGACAATCCGTCAAGAGGAGGGATCAACTTCCCTCATTCTCATAGGAGTAGACATTTCTCAACTCGTGGTCTATCGCCATTCACGATGGAACAAATCATAGTATATCATATTCAATTTGTAGATTTTTCGACCTGTGAAGTTTGCACAGACATTCGCTGATTTTCTCATTATACATGATACCGAATATATGCTATCAGATCTGAGTGACAGGTTGTTCTGATTAGTACAAAACACTCATTGGATGTAATATAACTACCCACACTAAAGATAATCTGCTGCCAAATTTGAGTGATATGATATATTTTTGAAATAGCATACATTCCTCTTTCTTGGGAATGAAATGGCAAAATTCTTCCCATGAGAAAAAAAAAATACTACAATAGATACGTGAAGCATTATTCTGTAGAGAGCATACTACAGTGTCCAAAAAGTAAGAACAATTTTCAATTTAAAATTCCCGGGGGCTTTTGAAATTTCCTTGACATCTGTGTGAGATTTGACGTCAAAATATTCATTAGTGTTTCAGTTAAGCTTGGCTTAGTGAGACGCTAAAACTGATTCCGGCGATTTTTGAAATGTCTGAATTCATTGAGCAAAGAACTTGCATTCAATTTGTTTGCGGAAACGTACAGAATGTTACATTCTGTGAGCATTCTTCTATCGGAAATAACTCTTTAGAAGTGGTATAAACAGTTCAAAGAAGGCAGAGAACACGTTGAAGACGGAAAACCAAAAAAAATTAAAGATTTGGTGCTTGCAAACCGTCGATTTACAATTAGAGACCTTGTTGATGATGTTGGAATTTGAAAAGGATCTGTCCATTCCATTTTGGCCCTCAAACGCATCAAATCTCGATGGGTACCGACAACACCGCCAGCTCACACTGCATTGATTCTTCGTGACTTTTTCGCCAAAAATGAAACCCATATCGTTCCACAACCACCGTATTCACCCCGTGAGACTTCTGCCTATTCCCTAAACTCAAAAGACCACTCCGGGGACACCGTTTTGAGTCGATTGGAGAGATTCAACGTGAATTGCCACGCGCTTTGAAGGCCATCCTTGCCGATGACTTTTTAGCATGCATTGAGGATTGGAAAAAAAATTGCCATAAATGCATTGTGTCCGGAGAAGTGAAGGCGATGAAATGAATTTGGAAGAATAAATAAAAAGTTTTTGAAAAAAAAAATTGGTCTTACTATTTGGCAACAGATATATATAAGATGTATAATAAATTGTGTACATGTGTTAATAATGTATGTGACAGTGTTGAACTGAAAGAGTAATGAATCAAAACCAATTTCTCATCAGTAGCCTAACCTAACGTGATATTGGATCCAGCCTTAATAGTGTAGCTTTAAGTTATCAAGAATGCATGAAGATATTGTTGCAAATCTTTTGCTTTGTAATTGTATAAAACATCATCAGTATTATATAATATTAATTATATGTTTCTTTTTTTTTTCTTTCTAGGTAAGTGGAAATTTATGTGGTGCCTTTATTATAGAAACACAAGAAAAGGTATGCTATTAAAAATTTTGTTGTTGTTTATTATGGCATCTCTTAAAGTCATTGCCATTATTGCGATTGTTATTGATTCGCATATACACCGATAAAACAAAGCGTTATGAGAATCTCTCTAGTAAGTGCAGATCTATCTTTGGACTTATCTTCGTTCTGGAGTCTACGACGAGTCTACTAGAACCTGGTCTGTGGAAGACCTTAACTATCACATGTGTGATACACAAAACCACGAAGAAATAACTTTGTAAATAGGAGGAATCACTGGCCTCACTCCAGAATCTCCGGGTCAGCTTCTCTTGCTTCTTATTGGCGTAGACATTTTTCAGCACGTGGTCTATCACCAATCATGATGGAACAACTCATGGTGTAGTCCATATTCCATCTGTAATTAGGTCGACCTGTGAAGGTCGCACAGACATTCGTTAATTTTATGAGTCTCATTATACATGATACCGAATATCTGCTATGAGATTCGAGTGACAGGTTGTTCTCATGAGTACAAAACACTAATTGCATGTAATATAACTATCCACAATACTGCTTGTCTGCTGTCAAATTTGAGTGACAGCTGCCTGATGGCTAATTGACTAGCGCTCTGGTCATTGGTACCACAGACTTCAGGTTCGAATCCTGGCGATGGCATGGATGTTTGGTGTCTGTTAAGCTGTACGTCCGGTCTAATTAGCCTCAGATGTGCACAAGATGACCGTAGAGCAACAAACAAAACCAATAATAAAACCAAAACTATTTATTTTCAATATGCTATTTTTATACTACTCATTTTTAGTTTTTATTAGTCATAATAAATTGTGGTACAAACGTGATTTGGAATAATTAAATGTGATTTATATTAAATCAGATAAAATCAGAGAAATTAATATTTATATTATGAAATAAATTTTAATCTAGACTTAACAATTGCACTGAAATATAACCTGCTAAATAAAACAACTTAAACGAGTTTATGAAATATGTTGAATACCCAAATAATCACTTACAGAACATCCCAGTAACACAAAGCATTGAAATCGCTAACCGTTGCCAGTTCACAAGTGAAATACTGAAGACATAAATGTCGAAATGGTTCGTCATTTAGCTGCAGAGGAAGTGGTTAAAACCAGACGACATTTCCAGTCCTTGGGATGCCGTTAATTAACTGCAACCGTGTCGGCAATCAGAGGGTCAGCACTGTGTTGGAAAATATTTCCATTTTCTCGTTATAATTCATTGCTGGAGCAAATCGTCTGCATTTAGTGGGGGAGTTATAGTATCGTCTGACTGGAAATGGGATGAGACCAAATGCTCTGTTCTTAATAGAAAATCAATGATTGCTTCGAAAAGAGAAGCAAATGTTGAATAGCTGCTTTTTATTTTCTAATGCTAATGCTAATACTAATCAAATAATGCTGTTTGCTGCGTTGTACTTATTTGTTTGCCCAGCGGGCTAATGAAAGTCATTTACTGGTGCTTTATTTACGGTGCTGAATTGGATTTCTAGCATTTAGTTTGCCCAATCCAGCAGTTTAATTACTGAATTGTCAGTTTTGAAGAATAATTGAGCTGTTTGGTGAAGCAGATTTCTATAAAATTACAGTGATTAATGTTACTAGACAGGATCTGGTTGAAAAATTATTGATTTTTGTTTGGATTCGTACGGCCTGAATGACCGAATGGTTAAGGCTCTGGCGCTCGGTGCGACAGGTTAGGGTTTGTGTTTTGGCGGTGTCATGGATGTTTGTAGTGGTTCGGAATAAACTTTACATTGTAGGTCTCAGTGTAATATGATTAGTAGAGCATTGGGCGTAGGGTGGTCAACCATACCCCGTAAAAAGAAGACATCTCATGTTTCGAAATCTGCCAGTAGGCAAGTGGCCTTGCCCCACGATGGAGCTGTTGCGCCAATAATGATGGATGCTAACAATTAGGATTTAGTAGAAAAATCATTGATTTTTGTTTAGATTCGTAGCCCTGAATGGCCGAATGGCTGGCGCTCTAACGTTCGATACCACAAGCTTCACGTTCGAATCCCGGCGGTTCCATGGATGTTTGGTAGTGTTTCGGTATCCACTTTAAACGGTAGGATCGGTCTAACAGAATCATAGAGTGTTCCGGGGATAGTGTTACTCAGCGTCCGTAGCTTATTTTCAAGTTACATGTGCCCCTGGATAGTGCTAAATGAGTAACAGCGGTGCAGCCCTTGACTTAAGGCATCCAAAACAACCGTCTAAGTGTTTGGCAGCTGCATTAGAACAAAAAAAAAATGTTTGGATTCATTGTTTTTGTGTAGAAGATGACCGCAGAACGACAAACAAAACCAAATATTTTTATTTTGAATATGCTATTTTTATACTACTCATTTTTAATTTTTACTAATCATAATAAATTGGGATACAAATGTGATTTAGACTGATTAAATATGACTTATCTTAAATCAAATAAAAATAAGAGAATTCGACATTTATATTATGAAGTAAATTTTAATCTAGAATTAATAATTTCACACTGAAATATAACCAGCTAAACAAAACAAAATAAACGAGTTTATGAAATATGTTGAAAACCCAAATCACCACTTACAGAACATCACAGCAATACAAAGCAATGAAATCGCTAACCGTTGCCAGTTCACAAGTGAAATACTGAAGGCATAAATGTCGAAATGGCTCGTCATTTAGCTACAGAGGAAGTGCTTAAAACCGGACGACATTTCCAGTCCTTGGGATGCCGTTAATTAACTGCAATCGTGTCGGCAATCAGAGGGTCAGCACTGTGTTCGAAAATATTTCCATTTTCTCGTTATAATTCATTGCGGGAGCGAATCGTCTGCATTTAGTGGGGGAGTTATAGTATCTTCTGACTGGAAATGGGATGAGACTAAATGTTCTGTTTTTAATAGAAAATCAATGATTGCTTCGAAAAGAGAAGCAAATGTTGAATAGCTGCTTTTTGTTCTTGTTTACTAATGCTAATGCTAATCAAATAATGCTGTTTGCAGAGTTGTACTTATTTGTTTGCCCAGCGGACCAATGAAAGTCGTTTACTGGTGCTTTATTTATGTTGCTGAATTGGATTTCTTGCATTTAGTGTATCCAATCTAGTAGTTAACTTACTGAATTCGCAGTTTTGAAGAATAATTGCTCTGTTTGGTGTAGCAGATTTGTGTAAAATTAAAGTGATTTATGCTACCAGTAAGGATTTGGTTGAAAAATCATTGATCTTTGTTTTGATTCGTTGTTTCGTGTTGAACACACAAATGGATTTAGAGTTCAGTGCCACAGGTTTCGGGTTCGAATCCTGGCTGTGGATAGTTTATTAGGGGTTCGGAATCCACTTTAAGCCGTAGGTCTTGGTCCCATATGACCGTAGAGCGTCACAGAGACCAGTCAGACTTCTCACCCAAATCATTCCCAAACTGTATAAGGGCAACTCAGCTCTATGCACAGTGATGTGGTGTGGAATAGTAATAGTAGTAGTGGTGGTGGTTTGGATTTGGTTTGTCGCTCTACGGTCATTGTTTGCACATTTTAGGTTAATTAGACCGGGACCTACAGTTTAACGTGGATTCCGAACCACTCACAAACATCGATGTTACCGACAGGATTAGAACCTGGTTCCTATGGTACCAAAGGCCAGAGCGCTAACCACCACGTTTAACTATAGGTACAGTCTCATTAGTCTAAAATGCGCAAAAAATGACCGTAGAGCGATAAACCAAACCAATCGACTTAGTCTAGATCAGGGGTGGCCAACCTACTTGAAGATTTTTCCGCCCCTTGAGATTTATCACACTTTTACAAAATATATTTATTTTATAATGGCCAAAGTAGTGAAAACTAATGTATTAAAAAATTACATTATGTGTGTATTCGTATATTCAGAAATTAACTCTCGAAATTATTAGAAAAATTAACTTTCATTTTAAAATAATATATAACGTCACATATGCAAAAGAAGTAAGAAAACTTACAGCTACTTTTGAAAGCCGATTCAGTAATTTAGAGTTAGTGAAATACAACAAAATATTTTGAAATATGTTCATCTCACTTTCATGTTGAAATCGAATCGGACCCAGAATATCTGGAAATGGAACTGGTTGGTTAACTTGCAATTGAATTGAAAATTTTTTAAATCAAAATAAAAAATAAATTTTTGTAACATTACACGTCACAAAAGAGAAATTTTCCAATTTGAGAAATCTGGCACAAAAAAGTTGTTAGCGCTTTCGGTGCAACCTTAAAATAATTAACTATTGTCAAAAGTTTTACTTTGTAATATTTGTTTACAATCTTTTATTGAAATTATGCAAAAAAAAAAATTAGGTACCCATTCTTAATTCTACAATCTATCGTCAAGGTAAAATATGGCTTTAACAAACAGATAAGTGGATATTTCGATTAATTTAAACCAAAACTAGAAACCTGATGGCCAATTTGCTAACGCTCTGGCCGTTGGTACCACTGCCTTCAGGTTCGAATCCTGGCGATGGCATATATGTTTGTTTGTGGTTCGGAATTCGCGTTAAACTGTAGGTCCCGGTCTAATTAGTCTAAACTGTGCACAAAATGACCATATAGCGAAAAACAAAACCCATAATAAAACCAAAACTATTTATTTTCACTATGCTATTTTTATACTACTAATTTTTAGTTTTTATTAATCATAATAAATTGTGGTGCAAATGTGATTTAGACTGATTAATATGATTTATCTTAAATCAGATAAATGAATATTTATATTAAGAAATAAATTTTTAATCTAGAATTAACAATTGCACTGAAATATAACCAACTAAATTAAACGAGTTTATGAAATATGTTTAAAACCCAAATAACCACTTACAGAACATCCCAGTAATACAAAGCAATGAAATCGTTAACCGTTGCCAGTTCGCAAGTGAAATACTGAAGACATAAATGTCGAAATGACTCGTCATTTAGCTCCAGATGAAGTGGTTAAAACCGGACGACATTTCCAGTCCTTGGGATGCCGTTAATTAACTGCAACCGTGTCAGCAATCAAAGGGTCAGCACTGTGTTCGAAAATATTTCCATTTTCTCGTTATAATTCATTGCGGGAGCAAATCGTCTTCATTTAGCGGGGGAGTTATATTATCGTCTAACTGGAAATGGGATGAGACTAAATGCTCTGTTCTTAATAGAAAATCAATGATTGCTTCGAAAAGAGAAGCAAATGTTGAATAGCTGCTTTTTATTTTCTGATGCTAATGCTAATGCTAATCAAATAATGCTGTTTGCTGAGTTGTACTTATTTGTTTGCCCAGCGGGCTAATGAAAGTCATTTACTGGTGCTTTATTTACGTCGCTCAATTGGATTTCTAACAATTAGTTTATCCATTCCAGTTGCAGTTAAATTACTGAATCGTCAGTTTTGAAGAATAATTGCGCTGTTTGGTGAAGCAGATTTGTGTAAAATTAAAGTGATTAATGGTATTAGAAAGGTTCTGGATTAAAAGTCATTGAATTTTGTTTTGATTCGTATTTTTGTGTTGAACACACATATGGATGCACACACATATGGATTTGGAGCTCAGTGCCACAAGTTTCGGGTTCGAATCGTGGTTGTGGCAGAGATGTTTATTAGTGGTTTGCAATCCACTTGATACAATTTTCAAATAATTAACTATTGCCAAAATTTTTATTTTGTAATATTTTTTTACGTTCTTTTACTGAAATTATTCAACATAAGTTTAACAGCCGTTCTTAATTGTACAATCGTCAAGTTAATTATCGTCAAGTTAAAATATGGCTTCAACAAACAGTATTATAAGTGGATACTTAGATTAATTTAAACCAAAATTATTTATTATTATTTACTATACATTTTTAGTTTTTATTAATCATAATAAAATGTGGTACAAATGTAATTTAGACTGATTAAATGTGACGTATCTTAAATCAGATAAAAATCAGAGAAATAAACATTTTTATTATGAAATAAATTTTAATCTAGAATTAACAGTTACACTAAAATATAACCAACTAAAAAGAAACAAAATAAACGAGTTTATAAAATATGTAAATGCATAAAACCTAAATAAGCACTTACAGAACATCACAGCAATACAAAGCAGTGAAATCGCTAACCGTTGCCAGTTCGCGAGTGAAATACTGAAGACATAAATGTCGAAATGGCTCGTCATTTAGCTGCAGACGAAGTGGTTAAAACCGGGCGACATTTCCAGTCCTTGGGATGCCGTTAATTAACTGCAACCGTGTCGGCAATCAGAGGGTCAGCACTGTGTTCGAAAATATTTCCATTTTCTCGTTATAATTCATTGCTGGAGCAAATCGTCTGCATTTAGCGGGGAAGTTATATTATCGTCTGACTGGAAATAGGAAGAGACCATGAGGGGCTAAATGCTCTGTTCTGTTTTTAATAGAAAATCAATGATTGCTTCGAAAAGAGAAGCAAATGTTGAATAGCTGCTTTTTGTTCTTGTTTTCTAGTGTTAATGCTAATCAAATAATGCTGTTTGGTGAGTTGTAAACTTAGTTGTTTGCCCAGCGGGCTAATGAAAGTCGTTTACTGGTGATTTATTTACGTTGCTGAATTGGATTTCTAAACATTCAGTTTGCCGAATCCAGCAGTTTACTTACTGAGTCGTCAGTTTTGAACAATAATTACATTGTGTGGTGAAACAGATTTGTGTAAAATTACAGTGATTAATGCTACCAGAAAGGAAAATCATTGATTTTTGTTTATTCGTTGTTTTTTTATGGAATATACACATAATTAAATGTAATAACTTATTTCGAGCATCTTACAAATGACGCCTATTTTTTATTTTTTTAAAATTCTGAAACAAGATTGCCCTTCACGAATAATATCGCCTGTAACTTTTCTGTGCTAATAAAAAAATTTCAGACTTTCAACAGACTTTCAAACTTTAAACAAAATATTTTTTTCTATTGGTTAATCTATCATTAATCACACTGCATTAATAGCACATAATCCAGAATCATGCCGCTGGCATGGAATGATTTGTCTAACATAAGTACACATGATGCTGTTCTGGTATAATTATTTAATTACAATTATAATTTTACAATACTATTCCAATTCCAATTTATTTAATTACAATAATAATTTCACAATGCAATTACAATTGTATTACATTTCTAATTTATTTAATTATAATTACAATTTTACAATATAATTACAATTTTGCAATACCATTACAATTTTACAATACAATTACAATTGCATTACAATTCCAGTTTATTTAATTGCAATTACAATTTTGCAATTCAATTACAACTGAATTACAATTCTAATTCATTTAATTACAATTAAAGTATTACAGTTCTAGTTTATTTAATTACAATTACAATTTTACTATACAAGTACAATTCTAATTTATTTAATTGCAATTACGATTTTACTATACAATCACAATTGTATTACAATGCTAATTTATTTAATAACAATTACAGTTTTACTATACACAATCCTAATTTATTAAATCACAATTACAGTTTTACAATAATATTACAATTCTAATTTATCTAATAACAATTATAATATTACAATTCTAATTTATCTAATAACAATTATAATATTACAATTCTGAATTAGTTAATTACAATTACAATTGTATTACAATAATATTACAATTCTAATTTATCTAATAACAATTATAATATTACAATTCTGAATTAGTTAATTACAATTACAATTGTATTACAATAATATTACAATTCTAATTTATCTAATAACAATTATAATATTACAATTCTGAATTAGTTAATTACAATTACAATTATATTACAATTCAAATTTATTTAATTACAATTACAATTTTCCAATACATAATAAAACATGACTTTTTCATCATTCAATGATGACTTATTCTCTAATTTATAGTTAATTAAAAGACTTCAAATGAAGTAATGTATTTCAGGAAGTAAGAAAGATGTTGTAAACCTATTTTTTTTCAATTAGTCCTTTATAATTGTAAATTATGGCAATTTTTATAACATCAATCAAAAGTTAATTATTCTATTACTTTTAATGCTAATTTACCTTAATATGAATCGTAAAATGCTACTAAATTTTTTAAAGATACTTTTTAAAAGTAACTGCATTGTATTCTTTCACATTTAATTAATATTAGTAAAATATATTTCATTCAACTATATATTAATGAAAATTGTTTTTTACTTTTTTACAATCAAAACTAAAAGGAAGGAAAGCTTGACAGCAATTCCTTTGTCAACAATTCCTTGAAGACTTCCAAGGAAGACGCAGCTGTGAAGTTGTTTAGGGGCTATCGCCGACATAAGTTGTGTTGTGAAGGACAGATATTCTGTTATTCCTTTATTGGAGACTAGGTTGTAGTGATCTCAAAAAATAAGTCACTCACAAAATAAGTTATTTATTTTACATTAAAACTTGTGTTTTAATCTAGTTGTATAAGAAAAAAAAAGAATGCAATAATGTATACGAGTACAATTATTTTTAAAATGTCGAATTCTAGTTCAATATATTCTCTTGAGATTCCAGACCATACTTTTAATCGATTTTTACCAAATTTGAAACCAGCTTTCTTTAAAGAACACACTTAATACCTTGTATAATCATTTTACAAAAAAATGAAAACTATTTCTATTCTTAAACCAAACAGTAACTATTTAATAAGTAATTTTTTATTGTTTGATTACTATAAGGGACTTTTAATCGTAGATCTACAAAACAATAAACAAGTTAAATCATATAAAATAGCAATTATAATTAAATTAAATGCCCTTTTCAATTCAAACTTGTAGGAATTTTTAAAATAAAATATTTTAATGTTTCCTTTTCGCTGACATAAATTTTATACTTGAAATAGTATCAAAAATAAAGTATTGTATCAAAAGAAATTTCTCCATCATACGACAGCACAAAAAACCAAAGTGATATCATTCCACAGTTGAATAAAATTTACATTTGTAAAGAACCGCTCGCCAAGAATAGTGTAAAATTTCAGAGATCGAAAAGAAATCTGAAATTTTACCCACATATTTTTATTTTTATCTTTATTTAAGGACTATTATCACCAAAAGTTGCCTTGGAACATAAACATAGATAGAATTCTTGAAATATTGCTTTTTTGTTTTATGTGTCCAAAAACAGTGCCGTCGTTCTTTGAGCTTTCAAGATCAGTGACGTAAAGTCCCAAGTATGCTTGTCTCCATCTGTATTGCATTGTTTCCCTGAAGTGTGTCTTGAATGCCATACATAATCAAAACGGTTGTCTTCAAGTTCCTCGGGTGTCATTAGCCCCGTTTTATTAAGCTGCTAACTGAATGTCAAGGTGGCTTATTGCTTATAAATGATATGTAAGTGTACTCAGCTGCCATTAGACGCAGCTGCGAAGTTGTTTATGGGTTATCGCCGGCATAAGTTGACTGTGAAGGACAGATATTCTTTTATTGGAGACTAGGTTCTAGGGATCTCAAAAAATAAGTCATTAAGATCGTTCTTTATTTTACATTCAAAAAGGACGAAATAGTACATACAATATGTTTAAAAAATCAAATTGTCTCGATTCTTGTCCATGTTTTTAAGCAATTTTCAATAATTTTGAAATCAGCTTTCATAAAATGAGCACGTAATACCTTGTATAATCAATTTTAAAGAAAATAAAAACTATTTCTATTGTTAAATTAACCATTGAACTATTTAATAAGTATTTTTTTATTGTTTGATTACTATATGGGGTCATTTAATCTTAGATCTGCAAAAACAATAAACATGTAAAGTCATATAAAAATAACAATTTCAACGAAATTAAATGCAAAATAACTTACATTTTATGCTTTTCATAGTAAATACTCGCTTTCGAATATTATCAATGAAGTCTTTCTGACATCTAATCTGGATCCACAATGATTAAAAAATGGATTCACCTGGATTGAGACCACAATCCATCCAAAACAAAGTCATATAAAATAACAATTGCAATTAAATTAAATTCATTTTTCAATTCAAACTCGTAGGAATTGTTGAAAAACATATTTTAAAGTTCCTTTTCACTGACAAATACTTTATACTTGAAATGGTAAAAAAAAAGTATAAAAAAATAACGTATTGCATCAAAAGAAATTGTTCCATCATACGACAGAACAAAAACCAAAGCGATATCGTTCCACAAGTTGAATAAAATTTACATTTGTAAAGAACCGCTCGAAAAGAATAGTGTAAAGTTTCAGAGATCGAATAGAAATCTAAAATTTTACCCACATATTTTTATTTTTATCTTTATTTAAGGAATATTATCACAGAAAAGTTATTTGGGAACATAAACATAGATAGAGTTTTTCTTGAAATATTGCTTTTTTTTTGTCGTATGTGTCCAAAAATAATGCCGTCGTTCTTTGAGGTTCGAAGATCAGTGACGTAAAGTTCTCTAAGTATGCTTGTCCCCATGTTGTAGTATCTGTATTGCATTGTCTCCGTGAAGAGTCTCTTGAATGCCATACAATAATCAGAACGGTTGTCTTCAAGTTCATCGGGTGTCATTAGCCCCGTTTTATTAAGCTGCTAGCTGAATGTCAAGGTGGCTTATTGCTTGTAGATGATATGTAAGTTTACTCAGCTGCCATTAGACGCAGCTGCGAAGTTGTTTATGGGTTATCGCAGGCATAAGTTGTGTTGCCAAGGACAGATATTCTTTTATTCTTTCACTGGAGACTAGGTCGTCGCGATCTTCAAAAAATAAGTCACTGAGATGATTTTTCATTTTACATTAAAAAAAGGACGAAATAGTACGTACAATCGTTTTCAAAAATAAAATTGGTTCGATTCTTGTACATGTTTTTAAACAATTTTCATTAAATTTGAAATCAGCTTTCACAAAAAGAACACTTAATCCCTTGTATAATCATTTTTCAAGAAAATAAAAACTATTTCTATTGATAAACTAATCATTGAACCATTTTTATTGCTTGATTACTATATGGGGTCATTTAATCTTACATCTACAAAAACAATAAAAAAGTACAGTCATGTAAAATAACAATTGCAACGAAATTAAATGCAAAATAAATTTCATTTCATGCTTTTCATAGTAAATATTCGCTTTCGAATATAGTAATGCGGTCTTTCTTACATTTCATCTGACTCCCCAATGAAAATTAAATGGATTCACCTGGATTGAGACTACAATCCAGCCAAAATAAAGTCATATAAAATAAGAATTGCAATTAAATTAAATGCCTTTTTCAATTCAAACATGTATGAGTTGTTAAAAAATATTTTAACTATCCTTTTCACTGACATAAATTTTATGCTTGAAATGGTATCAAAAATAAAATATTGTATCAAAATAAATTATTCTATCATACGTCAGAACAAAAAACCAAAGCGATATCGTTCCACAGTTGAATAAAATTTACATTTGTAAAGAACCGCTCGCCAAGAATAGTGTAAAGTTTTGAGATCGAAAAGAAATCTGGAATTTTACCCACATATTTTTACTTTTATTTTTATATGAGGAATATAATCACCGAAAAGTTGTTTTGGAACATAAACATAGATAGGGTTCTTGAAATATTGCTTTTTTTGTCGTATGTGTCCAAAAACAATGACGTCGTTCTTTGAGATTTGAAGATCAGTGACGTAAAGTTCCAAGTATTCTTGTCCTCATGATGTTAGTATCTGTATTGCATTGTCTCCGTGAAGTGTCTCTCGAATATCACACATAATCAGGACGGTTGTCTTCAAGTTCATTGGGTGTCATTAGCCCCGTTTTATTAAGCTGCTAACTGAATGTCAAGGTGGCTTATTGCTTATAGATGATATGTAAGTGTACCCAGCTGCCATTAGACGCCGCTGCGAAGTTGTTTATGGGTTATCGCAGGCATAAGTTGGTTGTGAAGGACAGATATTATTTTATTCTTTTATTGGAGACTAGGTTGTAGTGATCTCAAAAAATAAGTCACTGAGATAATTTTTTATTTCACATTCAAAAAGGACGAAATAGTACGTACAATTGTTTTCAAAAATAAAATTGTCTCGATTCCATGTCCATGTTTTTTAACAATTTTCATTAAATTTGAAATCAGCTTTCTTTAACCAGAACACTTAATACCTTGTATAATCATTTTTCAAGAAAATATACAAAATTTCTATTGCTAAATTTACCATTGAACTGTTTAATAAGTAATTTTTTTATTGTTTGATTTCTATAAGGGACATTTAATGGTAGATCTACAATTACAATAAACGAGTAATATAAAATAACAATAAAAAACATATAAAATACAAGATATCATATATGTAAATAGATAAATGCCATATAAAATAACAATTGCAAAGAAATTAAATCCAAAATAATTTTTATTTTTATGCATTTCATAGTAAATAGCCTAGATTGACATCACAATCCATCGAAAGTAAAGCCATATAAAATAACAATTGCAATTAAATTAAATGCCCTTTTCAGTTCAAACTTGAAGGAATTATTATAAAATATTTTAACTCTCCCTTTCACTGACATAAATTGTATGCTTGAAATGGTATCAAAAATAAAATATTGTATCAAAAGAAACAGTTCTATCATACGTCAGAACAAAAAACCAAACTGAAATCGTTCTACGGTTGAATAAAATTTACATTTGTAAAGAACCGCTCGCCAAGAATAGTGTAAAGTTTCAGAGATCGAATAGAAATCTAAAATTTTACCCACATATTTTTATTTTTATCTTTATATAAGGAATATTATCACCGAAAAGTTATTTGTGAACATAAACATAGATAGAGTTCTTCTTGAAATATTGCTTTTTTTTTCGGTCGTATGTGTCCAAAAACAATACCGTCGTTCTTTGAGGTTTGAAGACCAGTGACGTAAAGTTCCAAGTATGTTTGTCCCCATGATGTAGTATCTTGCATTGTCTCCGTGAAGTGTCTCTTCAGTGCCTTACAATAATCAGAACGGTTGTCTTCAAGTTCATCGGGTGTCATTAGCCCCGTTTCATTAAGCTGTTAGCTGAATGTCAAGGTGGCTTATTGCTTATAAATGATATGTAAGTGTACTGAGCTGCCATTAGACGCAGCTGCGAAGCTGTTTATGGGTTATTGCCTACATGAGTTGGTTGTGAAGGTCATATGTTCTTTTATTTCTTTATTGGAGACTAGGTTGTAGTGATCTCAAAAAATAAGTCACTAAGATAATTTTTTATTTTACATTAAAAAAAAGACGAAATAGTTCGTACAATTGTTTTCAAAAATAAAATTGTCTCGATTCCATGTCCATGTTTTTTAACAATTTTCATTAAATTTGAAATCAGCTTCCATAAAAAGAACACTTAATACCTTGTATAAACATTTTTCAAGAAAATAAAAACTATTTCTGTTGGTAAACTAACCATTGAACTATTTAATAAGTAATTTTTTATTGTTTGATTACTATAAGGGACATTTAATCGTAGATCTACAAATACAATACACAAGTAATAGAAAATAAAAATAAAAACATATAAAATACAAGATATCTTATATGTAAATATATAAATGCCATATAAAATAACAATTGCACAGAAATTAAATCCAAAATAATTTTCATTTTATGCATTTCATAGTAAATACCCTGGATTTAGATTACAAGCCATCGAAAGTAAAGTCATATAAAATAACAATTGTAATTAAATTAAATGCCTTTTTCAATTCAAACATGTATGAATTGTTAAAAAATATTTTAACTCTCCTTTTCACTGACATAAATTTTATGCTTGAAATGGTATCAAAAATAAAAGTATTGTATAAAAAAAATAGTTCTGTCATAGGACAGAACAAAAACCAAAGCGATATCGTTCCATAGTTGAATAAAATTTACATTTGTGAAGAACTGCTCGTCAAGAATAGTGTAAAGTTACAGAGATCGAAAAGAAATCTGAAATTTTATCCACATATTTTTGTTTTTATCTTTATATAAAAGGAATATTATAACTGAGAGTTGTCTTGAAACATACACTTAGATAGAGTTCTTCTTGAAATATTGCTTTTTTTTGTCGTATGTGTCCAAAAACAATGCCATCGTTCTTTCGGGTTTGAAGATCAGTGACGTAAAGTTCTCTAAGTATGCTTGTCCCCATGATGTAGTAGTATCTGTATTGCATTGTCTCCCTGAAGTGTCTCTCGAATGTCACACATAATCAGAACGGTTGTCTTCAAGTTCGTTGGGTGTCATTAGCCTCGTTTTATTAAGCTGCTAACTGAATGTCAAGGTGGCTATAAATGATATGTAAGTGTACTCAGCTGCCATTAGACGCAGCTGCGAAGTTGTTTATGGGTTATCGCCGGCATAAGTTGTGTTGTGAGGTACAAATATTCTTTTATTCTTTTACTATAGACTTAGTCATAGTGATCTAAAAAAAAAGTTACTGAGATCTTTTATTTATTTACATTCAAACGTGTGATTTAATATTGTTGTATAAAAATAGGACGAACTTGTATAGATAATTGTTTTCAAAAAATCGAATTGACTAGTTTAATTTTTATCTTGAGATTCAAATCCGTGCTTTTAATGAATTTTTACCAAATTTGAAATCAACTTTCATAAAGATTAATACTTGTTACTTTACTTGTTTTTGATACTTATTTTTCAAGAATATATAAAATATTTCTATAGTTTAACTAACCAGTGACTATTTAATAAGTAATTTTATAATCTTTCATAGGACGAGTCACTAGCGCTTTTTCTCTCGGCGCCACCACTTTAATCATTAGGTTCCAGTGTAACAGGACTGTAGAGCGTTGGGCGTAGGGCTGACAGCCCTACCGCTTAAAAAGGAAACATCTTCCGTCTCAAAATCTGGCAGTAACCAGACGCCCTTCGCCCACCATAGGACTGTTGCGCCGATGTTGATGATGGTTTCTTAACAGATTAGCCAGACACAAAACACTATCCTCCTGATGAGATTTTTTTTCTTGTGAAAATAAAAATAATGATAATAATTTTAATTCTTAGATAATTTTATAATTAATTTTAATTTCCATTTTATATTTATTTGCGAGAAATGTTTTTGTTTTATAATAAATCATTAATTTTATTTTTCTTCTTCTTCATTGGTGCAACAGCCCGAGAGACAGGAGATGTTTTCATTTTACAGGATAGGGTTGCCACTTGTACGCCGAACAGGCATATTAAACCGGGACCTACAGTTTAAAGTGGATTTCGAACCACTACAAACATTCATGGCACCACCGGAACTCGAACCCGAAACCTATGGCATCGAGCGCCAGAGCTCTAGTTAGTCGACCATAAGGACCGAAATTTTACTGTGTATTAACGAAATAGCCAAATTATTATCAAAGATGGCAATTTTCGATGACAAATATGCAGATTTTAAGTCAGCAATTTTTATTTTTATAATTAATATTAAAATTTTCATATCAATTTTAGACAATAATGATTGTGAAAGCATTTTGTTGTTAACATTTTTTTTTCTAATAGTCTTTACCTATTAGATGTAGCACAAAGAGAATTACTGATGCTATACGACCTATTAGATGTGCTATATATTGATTAATGACAATGTTTTGATTTTTTTAAAGACGTTTTATTTTTCCATAAATACATTATGTGTAATTTGAAGTAAATTGTGCGTGAAATTTCAGTTTTGGAATTGAAAATATTTTTTATTTTCTACCAAAATTAACATTATATACGAGTTTTTTTTTTTTAAAGATATATATCCGTCTATATTTCGGAAAATTTTTATCATTTAATGACCTTCATAAACTTATATCACAGTTTTATTTTTAGCCTGGAGTAATTTGGCGACATATCACAGAATTACGCGCCAAGAATTTTAAAGATGGCGGTTTCCAATTGAGATTGTTTCTTTTAAAACAATGTTTTTCTTTTATGTATCTATTTAAAAATTTGTCACGTTGTTGCTAGAAGAAAATTTGAGATTGATTATTCCCTTATAATCAGTATTCTTTTCACAAGTGCTGGAAGGCGAATATCAAAACTTTGAATCATTTACAAAAATTGAATTTAATAAAAATGCGCGATTATTTTTGGCGACTTTTTACAGCATTATCTTTATGGAACAATTTAGAATGTCAGCTTATATTTTAATGGACATATTTAAGAAGTTATTTATCGTCAGTGAAGTCTGTCAGACGTTATTTTTAAAGTGAAATATATTTTGTGGTTTGGCAATGATTATCAGAAATATAATAGTAATAATGATTCCCTGACAAATTTCAACTATGCAAAATGCAGATTTAAGAAATTATTTATCGTCAATGTAATTTGTCAGACGATATTATTACTGTAAATTTTAATTTCTTGTTTGGCAATGATTATACGATAAAAATCATAATGATGATTCCTTGACAAATTTCAACTCGTCAAAATACAGATTTAAGAAATTGTTTATCGCCACTGTAATCTGTCAGACGATATTTTTACTATGAATTATATTTTCTGGTTTGGCAATGATAGTAGAAAAAAAATAATAATGATTTCCTGATAAATTTCAACTCGGCAACATACAGATTTAAAAAATTGTTTATCGTCAATGTAGTCTGTCAGACGATATTTTTACTGTGAAATTTGTTTTTTTTACTTTTCTGGTTTGGCAATGACTGTAGGAAAAAAAATAATAATAATGATTCCACGACAAATTTCAACTCTGCAAAATGCAGATTTAAGAATGTGCTTTTATTTTTAGGCAATTTACAGTATTATCTTTATGTAACAATTTAGAATGTCAGCTTATAATTTTTTTATGGACATATTTAAGAAATTATTTATTGTCAATGCAGGCTGTCAGACGATACTGTGAATTATATTTTATGGTTTGGTAATAGTTACTGAAAAAACCCGGCTTCAAGAAAAGGGCCACTTTCAGGCTCATGGGAACACTTTAATTTTTATTTACAAGCAATATATATATATATACAAATAATAAGCTCTGAATTATTATACAAAGATATGAAAAACATAAAAATAAAAATAAAGATTAATCAATAGTGCACGATTAAATCACAAATATAGTTCACTCCAAGGTCGGAGATTTTTCAGACTGTTCGAGTCTACATCGAATCTAATTGCTTGGTCTGCAGCAGACCTTAATTATCGCACGGCATGATACACAAAACCACAAGGATTTTCATTTTGAAAAACAGGCAGAAACTCTGGCCTATTCAATCACTTCAGAGGAAAAAAAAAAAACACTCTGGACGGCTCGTCGCAGAACTCTCTCTTAACCCCCCTCACCCCCATTTAAGAAAAATAACACTCGTTTTACTCTCTCTTCTCCAAAAACTTCCCTTTATGAAAATCCGTAAAGAGGGGGGTCAGCTTCCCTCACTTCTTATTAGATTAGACATTTCTCAGCTCGTGGTCTATCACCAATCCCGATGGAACAACTCATGGTATAGTTCACATTCAAACTGTAGCTGTTTTGACCTGTGAAGGTCGCACAGACATTCCCTAATTTGATGAGTCTCATTATACATGATGCCGAATAGTTGCTGTCATATTTGAGAGACAGGCTGTTCTCATTAGTACAAAACACTAATTGCATGCAATATAACTATCCCCAATAAAGCTTATCTGCTGTGAAATTTGAGTCATGGACTATCATTTTATACTTGTTAAGTAACATACATTCCTCTCTCATGAGAATGAAATACGAAAATTCTCTGAAAGAAAACTTCTGAGAAACAACTGCTACAATACCCATAACTTTACGGGTAAATAATTTCAAACTAATGCTCATTTATTTTTGTAACGATAATTGCAATCCAAATCTATATAACACAAATCATTTTATCAACAATCTTAAAAATCAATCACACTTTATAAAATAATTATAGAAAATATTTGTAGTACAAAACATTGATTACATTCCATGAATTAATATTACTTTTATCTTAATCTCTCACAGTAACTTCAATGAAAACGTCCCCTTATAGGAAACGATCTCATTTAATTGAATACAAAACGACTCATGTCCGCCCAACTGTTTTGAATTCAGTTTTCAGATGTTTCGGGGAAAGATCTTTCGCTATAAAATTGAATTGCTTTAAATTTCGAGATCGTGAGTCTGAACGTCCGATTCGAGTCACGTCATGCGAGTGATCCGTTCCATTCAAAACATGCTCGGTTTTATTGACTCGATCGTTAACGATTTCCGGCCAGGAAACATTTTCCGAAACATGTAACATTTTAAACGAGTATGTTATTATATTTCGGCTAGTGCGTTAATTTGGTTTTCTTTATTTATTTTGCATATATATCTGCTATTGTTTGTTTTAAAAAGTAATCAAATTGTTGTTATTTTTATTTGTTATTAATTGTTATTATCTTAATTGTTATTATTAAATATCAAATTCATATTAATCAAATTGTTGTTCATTGTTATTAGTATGCATATTAAAGGAGCCAGGTGGCCGAACGACTAACACTCTGGCGCTCGATAACTCAGGTTTCGGGTTCGACTCCCAGAGGTGCCGTAGATGCTTGTAGTGGTTCGGAAATCGCTTGAAACCGTCGGTCCCGGCCTAATATGACTGTAAGATCGTTGGGCGTAAGGCTGAAAACTCTACCCTGTAAAAAGAATTGGAAATCTGGAAGTAGGCAGACGGCTTTGTAGCAGACGGCCTACAATGAGACTGCTGCACCAATGAAGAAGAAATATATATATATATTAGAACGCACAGGCTTAACCGGTATGATTATAATGCATTATGCTTTCTAATAAAGGAAGCCTGCCCGATTCTTGGCTCAGTGGTAACTTGCGCCGCTTGTGAGCATAAGGGTGGAGGTTCAATCTGCTGACCACTTTGTTGCAAACACTGTATCAAAAACCGAGGAGGCTCGATGGTGTTTGCGATGTTCAGCACCTAACTTCGTTAGTCAGGTTACCTGATGGGAGTTTTTTGGGTTTTCTCCCATACAATACACAAATGTGGGGTAGTTCATAATAAAAGTTCTTCCAAAAGACACTGCCCACGTTTCCAACGACTCGGAGCCCAGTCAGATTTCTATCTACGGGAACTTAACAGCAACCCCCTTCCCTTCACCCATAAGTAGACTACTTATGGGATATCCGTAAAACGCTGCCAGACACTGAGGATTATTCATAACACAACGCATTAAGGAAGCCGGGTTCGAAACCCGAAACGTAGCTATGCTGGGGAGGTTTGGTTTAGTTTGTCACTCTACGGTCATCTTGTGCACACTTTCGGCTAAACAGACCGGGACCTACAGCTTAATGTGGATTTCGAACGACTCACAAACATCCATGCCACCGCCAGAATTCGAACATGACGCCTGCTGTACCAGAGGCCAGAGATGCTGGGGAGGGGAAAAATAAATTCATAAGCTGGAATGTCATTTCGTTGTCATCAAAAAAAGAGTATATTTACTTATGAAGAGGCCATTCACAAGTGAGTTCGTGTAATACTGATGTATCAAAATATGGATCTAATATAACAGGCATGTAACGTTGAATATATAATATATGAATTAAAAATGATGTTAACAATACACGATTGAAGTAGACGATATATTTTACAAAAAGGAGATATGGCCTGATGACAGAGTTGCTAGAGTTCAGCCGACACAGATTACGGGTTCGACTCCTGGTAGTGCTATGGATGTTTGTAGTGGTTCGGAGTCCACTTTAAGCCTTAGATCCCTGTCTAACATGACTGTGGAGTGTGGGCATATGACTGAAAACAATACCCCTAAAAAGAAAACATTTCCTATCTCCTATTTCCTATTTCCTAAAACATTTCCTAGTCTGCTAATAGGCAGACGGCATGTTACACCAATGAAGAAAATATGATATAAAATATATCATATACAAGTGTTTTTTTAAATGTATCAATAATAGTGTTTTTTATTAAAATAATAAAGTTATAAAAGGATAAAAGTAAAAAAAAAATATTTTTAAAAATAACTGGTTTATATTATGCTAAACATAGATAAAACTAGACATGCAGTTAACCTGATGATGGACAACATTTGAAATCATTGTACACTATTATTTGTTTTTCAATTCCTTCTATTAGCTCACACTCTCCCTATATATATCTTGTTCAAATTTTCAATCGTTCATAAAGTACTTCTTATTCCTCCACTCAAATTCAAAAACATTTTTTTCAACTTATAGTGGATGGCACTGGATGTTAATACAGTTTTTTCAAATATTAATTCATTCATTAAATTTAATTAATTAATTTTAGTTTTTTTTTAGATTCAAGTTGCATGTATCTACCGATAGATGGCGCCAGATAAACTTGAAAAAATGAATGAAAATTACTTATAAAGGACTTTCTGCAATAGAGTGAAAAAAAGTAGAAATTGACTTTAAATTTTTTTATTTTTATGTTACTTGTTTTATATTTGTAACGTGCAATAATCCATGAATATATAATTAAAAACAAATAAAAATCTTAAAATTGAGCACTCCTGTCCGCAAACATCACTGTGAAATTCGTCTATTTCGTCAACTTTAATTCTTTTAAACTTTCTCAAATCCCTTTCCACGACATCGCTTTAAAACATTCCCAGAGGCCATTACACTCTCGATTAACTCGACAAACTTTTGAGTCCGTGCCTGGCGAATTCTTGCGAATTTCTTGGCGAAGAAATTTCTCTTCAAACATCAGTGCACCTTTTCCCTTTAAAAAACTCGTTCCTGTTGAATCTCCAACAACCAAATTATACCCTTTTGTTTTCTAGAATTATTTTTCCCCTTTTCCATCAAAACTTCCGCACGATCTTCAGCCAAGCGCGACCGAAATCTTTCTTGACGAACCTCTCACTCAGCAGTGCTTTGTTTTGCGCGGAGAGTTCGAATCTTCAATCTTCCCCGATGTGGCCAATCAAAAAGAACCAATTCCCTTCCCCGCCGTCATCTTTCCACTCCGATTTGTTCTCTATTTCTTTGTTCTGAGCCCAAAAGGCGCGGGTAAAAGTTAAAGTAACTGTTGCCATTCCGAACGAACTAATAATAGTAGAATTCTATGGCAAATAATAAAAAAAAAAAAAATCAGGGGAGTTAAAAGATTTCTCTTCCAATTTCGTGAGGGTTCTGTTCCTTTTATTGAAAAGGATGGCGTTGAAGAGTAAAGGGTCGCTATGCTATTTTTACCCCTTTACCCTAACCCGCACCTACCTTATAAAGTGGAATTTATTTTTCGAATATTACCCGATATCTGTACAAGATGAATAATGAGATTTAATTTTCAGAATCTATAATTTATATTTAATAATATTTAAAGTGCCCATTATTAAAAATACGTTTTCATATGCAGTGGGGCCTGATGGCCGAGTGGCTAGCGCTCTGTTGCTCGGTACCACAGGTTTCGAATTCGAGACCCAGCGGTGACATGGATGTATGTAGTGATTCGGAATCCACTTTAAACTGTAGGTCCCAGTCTGTTTAGCCCAAAGTGTGCATAAGATGTGCACAAACCAAACCAAACCAATTCATATGCAGTAATAAAATAAATCGTAATGTAAATATATTTTTTTTTCAAATTATTATTTTTTTTTTCATTGTAACTATTTTGAAAGATGTTTGTCTATCCTGTAGCATTTTTCTCACTGGAAGAGTTGTGGCATTTCGTTTCCATGAGAGAGAAATGTATATTCTTTGACAAGTACATAATAACAACCTATCATTCAAATTTCATAGCAGATAAGCAAGATTGTGGATATTTATATTACATGCAATTAGTGTTTTGTACAATTGAGAACAAGAGCTATCACTCAAATCTCATAGAATATTTAGTGTCAGGGTAATGAGACCTCATAAAATTAGCGATTGTCTGCGCGACTTTCACAGGTCGAGACAAAGTTGGAATATGAACTACACCATGAGTTGTTGCATCGTGACTGGTGATAGACCATGGGCTGAGAAAATGTCCACTCCAATGAGAAGTGAAGGAAGCTGAACCTTACTCTTGACGGATTTAAGGGAAAGGGTAGGTTTTTGGAGAAGAAGAGAGAGAGTTCTGCGACGAGTCGATCAGAAGTGGTTTTTTTTTCTCTGAAGTGACTGAATAGGGCGGTGTTTCTTATGTGAATTCCTCGTGGTTTGGTGTATCACGCCATGTGATAATTAGGGTCTGTTACTGACCACATTTTTATTATGATTTTTTAAAAGAAGCATACCAATCGAAAATATGCAAGTATACTTTACACTTTTGCGAACCAAAAACAAAGAAGTGAATAAACAAGAAAAAAAAAATCCTTTGCCAGGAAGTCAGCAAAATCGTTTGCCATTACTTTTTTAATTACTTATTTGTTCTTTTACACGTTTTTTAATGTTCTATTTTTATTATTTTATACATAATTTATTTTTTATATCTTTAAAAATGAATTGTTATAGAAGAAATATAGATGGCTATTGAATTTAAATTTCTTAATATTAATAAATTAATTATTTAAACATGACATATTTTTGACAACATATTGTTTTATATGAATTTTATTATGATTTAAGAAACAAGCATTCCAATCGAAAATATGCTTCACACTTTCGCGAAGAAAAACAAAAAAGTGAATAAACAAGAAAAAAAAAATCGTTTGTCTTTATTTTTTAAATTAATCGTTTGCTCTTTTACAAGTTTTTTATTGTTCTATTTTTATTCTTTTATTTATAATTTACTTTTTTTATATCTTTAAAAATGAATGGTTATAGAAGAAATAGAGTTAGTTATAGAATTTAAATTTGTGTAGTATTAATAAATTAATTATTTAAAAGTGGCGTATTTTTCATAACATATTGGAATTTTATTATGATTTTAAAAAAAAACATTCAAATGGGAAAATATTCAAATATACTTTACACTTTCGCGAACGAAAACAAACACATGAATAAACAAAAAAAAATTCGTTTGCGTTTACTTTTTAAATTAATCGTTTGTTTCTTTATGTTTTTTATTGTTCTATTTTTATTCTTTTATTTATAATTTATTTTTTTATACCTTTTAAAAATGAATGATTAAAGAATTTAAATTTGTGCAATATTAATAAATTAATTATTTAATAGTGGAATATTTTTAATAAGATACTGGCATGTTATTATGATTTACCAAAAAAGCATTCTAATAGAAAATATGCAAGTATGCTTTACACTTTCACCGAACCAAAACAAAAAAGTGAATAAACAAGAAAAAAAATCGTTCACCAGGAAACCAGCGAAGTCATTTGCCTTTACTTTTTTAATTACTCGTTTGTTCTTTTAGAAGTTTTTTATTGTTCTATTTTTATTCTTTTATTTATAATTTATTTTTTATACCTTTAAATATGAATGGTTTCAGAAGAGGAAAACTTTATGCATCATTAATTTGTTCTTATGTTTGACATAGTTCTTATAAAAAAGAATTCTAGTAAACGTAAAATTACATTTATTTGGAGTTTCATGTAGGCCACGAATGTCCAAACTTTATAATCTATATGAGTTATATATCCGAGTTATCATTTAATTCTAATTCTGAATTACATGAAATGAAAAACGAGCTATATAATAAAATAAAAATTTAAAAAAATTAATTTTTGTATAATGCTATATTGATTTAATAAATGTTCTAATATTTAATTCGATTTTCATAATTACAAATTAAAATTGGCAAGTTAAAGGGCAACTATTTTTATATTCATGTCTGAAAATGTTTACAAAAATATGTTGATCCGTATTGGTTTGCAAATTTTAATGAATTTTGTTAGGAATTAATTAATAAATTAATTACGAACAATCTCTGTCAGATAGCGGAGCAGAACTTTAAAAATGAATGCATAAATATACTTTAAAATTGAATGAATCCCTTAAACTGCATGGTGGAAAAAATATTTTCACTTGCTCTGTTCTTCTAAAGCTTTAAAGGTGTGCTCTCTTGCAACAAAAGAATTAAAGTAAAAACAAAAGAAATTATTAAAAATAATTTGGAATGGAACCCTACATCTAAATTAGTTCATTATTAACAACAATTCTAATATTTTTGGTTTTGTAATAAACTGCTAATTTCGCAACGCGCCGATTGTGACGTTTCAACAAAAGATCAAGGGATCACGTGCTTCCTATGATCCAATCATCTGCTGCTAATTGACAGAAGACATTCGTCCCTACCAATTGTGCGCGTCTTTCTGTCAATAGAAAGATAGTCTTATAAAGAATCACTATATATATATATATATAAATATATATATATACATATATATGTAGAACTGCTTGCAAAAGATGCATCCCGGCCGAACCTACAGTTTTGTTAGACTTCTCGTTACTTACGTATTAACGGTACCTTGGCGACAGTTGCGCCAATAAAGAGCACATGCGCCAACCGCAGCTACAGATTTGCCGCCAATCTACACTTAAAATTTTTGTTCCAAATAATAAAATATATATGAAACACTTCATTTAAAATCAAAACGCTTTCAAAATATTTTTATTCCAAATAATAAAGATTGGCGACACTTAAAAACCGCCAAGTCTGTCGCCAAGGTACTGTTAATACTTAAGTACCGACTTCTCTACCAGTCTAACAAAAGCTGAACTTTTGAAGTGGGTGTCTCGGGGTGTATTTCTAAAAACATTAAAGAAACGCTGTTTTTCTCTCAACAACACACATTTAATTAAGCACGGCTATATGTACAGCGATATTTACATTAATTGTTAAACATTCACAACCATTTTCTACCGCTGATTGACGCGGCCTCTCCCATGTCAGCTAGCGTTCTCTTCCTTTCTTTTCTTCATCTACGGGGCCCTCTCCCCTTCTCCCGGGGTCAGAGTTCAAAGTTGAATACTCCCCCACACTGTAAACAGGCTCAGTCAAAGACAAGCAACTGCAATGTGTCGCCCCCTGCTGATTACGACACAAACAAATCCTACATATATATATATGTGTATATATATATATATATATATATATATATATATATATATGTTGTTGTTGTTGTTGTTGTTTCTTATCCCACTTGGCTGGCCAAGCCCACGAGCCCATATGGACTCAGGATTGAAGGGGAAGGAAGCAGCTTCTGTTGTGATGGAGCACCCGTAGGTAGAAGCCTGACTTTTGCTCCGTGACGCTCTTACAGTCATAGAAGACCGGGACCTACGGCTTAAAGTGGATTCCGAACCACTACAAACATCCATGGCACCGCCGGGATTCGAACCCGAAACCTGTGGCACCGAGCGCCAGAGCGCTAGACACTCGGCCATTCAGGTCCCAAATTTGCCAACGGCACGCAGTGTTCCCAGGTGGTCACCCACCCAAGTACTGACCGCGCCCAATGATGCTTAACTTCGGTGATCTAACGAGAACCGGTATATTCAGCATGGTACGGCCGTTGGCAGTTAATATATATAGTGCATATATTGCGCTCGCGTTAAACGAAACTCTCATGTTTAATGTTAATTCTTGTCGTTTAATCATTAAAAATATGTATAAAAATTAATTATATTGAAACAAATTAGTCTGATTAATGTTTCGTTTGTCCATTTGTGACGTTTCAACAAAGAATCATGGGATCACGTGCGTCTTGTGATCCAGTCATCTGTTTCTAACTGACAGAAGACCTTCATCACTACCAATCGTGTTCTTCTTTCTGCCAATAAATCCAGACCAACAAAACTATGCATGTTCATTGATCGAGTATAAAAGTCAGACTAATGTTTTTTCTGTTGTTCTTCATTCTTCATAACTCCTATAGGTGGCGTTAGGTGGGAAATGAAGTTATGAGAGTGTCACACGCCGATTTATAATTGATTTTATTAAAAAAATTGTAAAAGTTATATTTAAAATTCATACTTTCTCTTTTTTTTTTTTTTTGCATGTCGAGAGACTCATACAACTGAATCATACTAATTTTCAATTGCAAATTTTTTATTTAAAAATTGGCAAAATTTTATTTTATTTTTTTCACTGTTTAGACAATTTTGATCTACTCTAAAAGAACTGTAAGGAACTCCTGCATTTTATTTCTATAATTTACGTTTACTATCTGTTGCTACATTTGTTGATGTTCAATTTCGGAATTTTTTTTTTTTTTTTTTTTTTTGAAATTCAATTTGCTTTTTACAGAAAAATAAATAATTAATTAATTTTATAATATATATAAATAAATATAATAAAATACAAAAATAAATAAGTATAAATAATAAATATATAATAATTGTAATAAAAAAATATAATTTTTTTTTTCAAATATAGCATTCAATATTTGAAAAAAAAAATGTGATTTCAAAATACTTAAACCTGAAAGACCTTAATTAAATAATTTTAAAATTAAAATATTTTTTTGAAAAATTTGCAAAACAGGTATGTAAGAATATCTAAGCCGAGGTATTTTTTATTAATAAAATAACTAATATATCTACTACTACTCTATGATAGTATCGATTCACCACATATTCATTCTTTCTTATTTTTTTAAAAAAAAATCATCTTGTTGCTAGGCGGGACTTTAACTTAGTAACCAATGCAAACATTTCATATAAGATATCTTTTCTTATATATTTAATTTAGCCGTATCCAAATTACTTTAATATCTTGTGTAACACCGAAACTGACATGCCAAGAGTTTTAACATATATCACCAGCAAAACAGACTAAACCTGCGACAGTAATTGCATATCAGGAGAAATTATAGAACAAATATTCATACTCATGCACATTATTTTGTATTTTTAGGTGATTGAGACAAAGAATTAAAAAAATTGCAATACAATGTTTGATACATAAAACAAAAAAAATAATGAGTGTGACTTATAACATTTTCTTTAACAAAAAGGCGATATTAATAAATTGTAACTAAAGTATTCTTTTTTTCTACATTGTTTGGC
This sequence comes from Caerostris darwini, assembly GCA_021605075.1. NCBI lineage: Eukaryota > Metazoa > Arthropoda > Arachnida > Araneae > Araneidae > Caerostris > Caerostris darwini. The sequence continues at coordinate 34,077 of BPLQ01012132.1, read as the reverse complement.
CTGATCGTCATTTGATTAGTGCTCCGACCTTCAGCATCACAGGCTTCAGGTTCGCATCGTAGCTGTGGCATGGATGTTTGTTAGTGATTCGGAATCTATGTTAAACTGTAGGTCCCGGTATAATTAACCTAAAGTGTGTACGAAATAACCGTAGAGCGACAAACCAAACCAATCACTAACAAACCCCACGCAAACCAACCTTTCATTGGCGCAACAACCCCACCAAAGGGTTGTTACGCCAATGAAAGGTTGGTTTGCGCGGGGTAGGGTTGCCAGCCCTACAGTCATATTAGACTCATACCTACTGTTTAAAGTGGATTTCGAATCACTACAAACATCCATGTCACAGCCGGGACTTTCCGAAACTTGTGGCACCGAGCGCTAGAACACTCGGTCATCAGGCTTCTAACATATTCTTTTAGATGTAACTTAACTGATAGCAACAAGCCTGCTTTTATAAATCTTCCTTCGAGACTTAAAAAAGACCAGAGCGATCTAGTACAGGGGTTCTCAACCAGCGTCATGCGTATTCGAGTATCTAAACGACTAGTTGGGTTAAGTGGCAATGATATTAATAAAGGCGTAATATTAATGGTAGCAATATTAATAATAATATCTGTTCTAGCAGGACCTGATGGCCGAGTGACTAGCGATGTGGCGCTCGGTGCCGCAGGTTTCGCTTTCGAGTCCCGGTGCTGCCATGGATGCTTTTTTTTGGTTAGGAATCCACTTTATACCGTAGGTCCCGGTCTAAAATGACTGTTGTGCCTAGGATTGATAACCCTACCCCGTCAAAAGTGAAACATTTCCTGTCTCGGAATCTGCTATTAGGCGTACGGCCATGGACCAACATGGACTGTAGTGCCGGGGAGTTATTAGATCGTAGTACCAAAGGGCAGGGGATGGCCAATTGCCTAGCTCTATGCCTTTGGTACCACAGTCTTTCAGGATCAAAATGTGGAGGTGCCATGGAATGTTATTCCACTTTAAGCTGTAGGTGCCGAACTGATTAGCCTATAGCGTGTAGGGCGATAAACAAAACTTAGTACAGAAGGAATTAATAAGTGTAAAGCTAATAATTGATTGATTACTGATTGTCACTAGTTCTGGCCACTACCAATCATATCTCGCTATTGCGCTTGTACCTCCCTTCAAATTTGTTGTACTTTGTGTTGCCCTTATTCGTCTAGGAATATCTAGGAAATCGCCTCCGAGCTACCAGTGTCGACTTTTATTTTATTTAAAATACTAATGAAAGCAGGTAAGATTGATACACTTTCTTTCTAATGCAGCTGGCAAACACAGACATGGACGTCTTGGATGCCTTAAGGCAAGTGCTGCACAGACGTACTCACTTTGCTTTACCCAGGGGGCGCGTGTCACTTGAAAATAAGCCACAGACGCGGAGTAACAGTGCCCCCGCAACGCTCTACGATCCTATTAGAACGGGACCTACTTTTTAAAGTGGATTCTGATCCACTACAAACATCCATGGCACCGCCGAGACTCGAACCCGAAACCTGTGGTACCGAGCGCCAGAGCGCTAGCCACTCGGCCATTCAGGCCCAGATTGATACACTGATCGATATCAAATCTCATAATGATATCAATTAAGCCTCTTAAGCTCCGTCAAGATGGGAGAGTATAAGGAACGAATGGCTTTTGCCAATCCATTAAAAACCGGTTTGACAGAAAAATCATGGTCAATTCGTTCATTTCGAGATCGCTCGCTTGGTCTTAGCCGCGTATCAAAGTGAGCCCATTTTGACCAGCTGTCACTCACAGTCGGAGATAACGTGGCTTGTTGCTCGCTCACTGACGGAGACACTCGGAGCGATATCGCCTCGGAGTGACTCGATTTGAATCCTGCTTTCGTTTGGATAGGCTTTAAATTATTAACTTTCATCATAAATGTAGATTTAGCCGGTTCCAATAGATTCATCCCGGTCGAACCTATAGTTTTGTTAGAACTTCTCTACGAGTCTAACAATGGTTGTACTTTTACAATGGGTGTCTAGGTCAGGGGTCTCCAAACTACCGCCCGCGGGCCAAATCCGGCCCGCCAGTGTCATCCATCCGGCCCGCGACAGCGAATGGCTTATTGTTGCTGCAATAAGTTGGATAAAAAAAACACAGAATGATAATAACTCGGTTTTATTGACTTACTAGGTAATACGCTAGGTATACTAGCATAATACTCAGAAAATTTAACTTAAGCATAACAACTAATTGGAAATTATAGGAAATGGCAGAAACATTAAAATGGTTTTGGCCCTTGGTACTTACTGGAGTAAACAGTATGGCCCTAAGGCTGGAAAGTTTGGAGACCCCTGGTCTAGGGGATTTGACATACAAAACGCAGTAATTGGTCGTTACATTAAATAAAGCCATTTAATGATACTATGTATATTTTACAATGATATTTACATTGACAATTAATTAAAGGGATAAACATATTAGAGAGTTTTTGCATACCGTACGTTAGTTACCGTAGGACGTCCGTTAGCTTTTTCTCCCTAGCGCGCATGCTCAGTTTCCTATGAGCATGCGCCCTAGAGAGAAAAAGCTAACGGACGTGCTACGGTAACTAACGTACGGTATGCAAAAACTCTCTCTTATTCTCTCGCTGCTTGAAGCAGCCTGCCCCAATCGCTCCTGCCAGCGTTCTCTTCTTTCTTCATCTACGGGGTCCTGTCCCCTTCTCGCGGGGTCAGAGTTCAAAGTTGAATACTCCCCCCCCATTGTAAACAGGCTCTGTCAAAGACAAGCAACCGTGAAGTGTCGCCGCCTGCTGATTACCACACAAACAAATCCTACATAAATATATGAGGTTGAAAACTGCTATAATGCTGTTTGTGTTGATATTAGGCTGTTATTAAAAAATTTGATTAAATTGCAAAATCTTATTGTTTCTTATCCCACTTGGTCGATAGCAACATCTAGACCAAGTCCATGATCACGTGTGTTCTCATGGAAGGAGGAAGGGAAGGGGGCAGCTTCTGTTGTTGATGGAGCATTCGAAGGTTGAAGTCTGACTGGGCTCCGTGACGCTGAAGAAGAAGGGCATTTCTAGGGGGACTATCCCGCATTTGCGTATTCTATGGGAGAAAACCCGGAAAATTCCCATTAGGTAGTCCATCGCACGAAGCAAGATGCTGAACACCACAAACGCCATCGAGTCTCCTCGTTTTTTGAAAACAGTGTCTACAGAAAAGCCGCCAGTGGATTGAATTTACACTTCAATGCTCACCAGCGGCGCCCCTTGCCATTGAGTCTCGAGTCAGGGCAGAAAATGCAAAATGTTAATTCAAAAATAAGAGCCTATTAGTATCAGCATTTAGATTTGTTTGGTTAATTTACTAGTTAACGTAACCAAAATTAAAAAAAAAACTCCTTTTTTAATACGCTTTTATTAGCTTCACCTGTTTGTTTGTATGTATGTAACTGACTTTTTCCCCTGGAGATCTGTTTCTCCTCATATACACTAATAGCGCTGCAAAGAAACATTTACAGGCATCCTTCAGAAAGAAAACAATTGATTCTTTTTAATACGCTTTTATATTAGTTTCACGTGTATGTCTGTTTGTAACTGACTCTTTGGGCTCGATTTTGCCCTACTTTAAGCGATCACATCCGTGGGACAGTGGCACAACGGACTATTCGAATTTAGCCTTTGTTTTACTCACAATTACATTATTGTAAGAACTATAGTTCCACTCCTCTGTACCGGGACCTCATTTAACTATTAGTTTAAAAACATTAAAAAACACGCTTTTAGAGTTAATGAAACTAAAAAATAAAAAATAAATTAATAGTTTAAAAAAACTAAAAAAACACACTTTTAGAGTTAATCCATCTAAAAAGTAAAAAATAATTGTTAACATAAGAATAAAATGACTGACGAGAAAGGGAATGTCACTGTTCTAAAAGCGTGGGGTGCTTTGTATGACATTTTTAAACTAACTCTGCATTTCGGAATGAAACTAGTGAAAAATTATAACGATTGATATCGAGCACCCCACGCTTTTAGAACAGTGACATTCATTTTCTCGTCAGTCATTTTACTCTTATGTTAACAATTATTTTTTACTTTTTAGTTTGATTAACTCTAAAAGCGTGTTTTTTAGTTTTTTTAAACTATTAATTTATTTATGTAGGAGAAAAAAATACGAGAAAAAGGATTTGTATTAAAATGTTTTATCAAAGATTCAGAATTTAAAAAAAACAAACATTGATCAAGTCCCATTAATCTAGGCACATTGGCGCATTGGATTTGGAATTTAATGAACTGAGCAGAACCGGAAGCTATTGTATCTACGCCTTGGATGGGCACGATAAATCCATTAATTGACCATAATTTCCTTCAATTGCTAGAGGATGTTTTTAGTAGCTTCCTTCAGTTGGGCTAAAGAAGGAAAGTATATATCTCCCAAATACTATCTCTAGAAGTGCTGGTTCGAAATTGTGTCAGTGAAATATGAACGGACTGACACTCTATGAATATTGGTTCTCGTAAAATGCCTAGCATTCGAAAGCAGTAACAAAAGTTGAAAAATTTCTGAAAATAATAACGATAAATTACAGATAGAGAGGGGAATTTTGCAACAGTTAAACTTTTTATTTATTTGATAAAAAATCTTCTTTCACCAATTTTGTTAATTTTAATTTAATTAAAATGAAAATTACAAATTATTTATTAAATTAAAAGTAATAGGTAATAATTAAATTAAAGGTAATAAGTAGTAATTAAATTAAAAGTAATTAATTAATTAAAACTAAAATTAATAATTAATAATTCAATTCAAAATTAACAATGATTTTAATTCATTAAATTTAAAATTTATTAATTATTAAATTAATTAAATTAAAATTAATAATTACACATTTTGATACGACTATTTGTTTTTAATTTTTAATTATTTGTTAATTCTTTCTTGCCTATATTAAAATTAAAATTAATAGCTATTAATTAATTTTAAATTATTAGTTTGAAATTAAAAATTATTAGTTATTAAATTAAAAATTAACAAATATTAAATTAATTAAATTAATACATTGATACGAATATTTGTTCTTGGATTTTTGATTATTTTTTAATTCTTTCTTGCTTATATTAAAACTAAAATTAATAATTATACATTTTGATACGACTATTTATTTTTAATTATTTATTTTTAAAATTGAAAACAAACTCGGGTAGACTCGAACCCCATCTCGGGACTCGAACCAACCGAACTCAAACCCAGTTCAGGTCCCGAGCCCCTAATAATTAATTAAATTAAAAATAAAATTATTAATTATTAATTAAAATAAAAATTATTAATTATTAATTAAAATAAAATTAATAATTATTAATCAAAATTAAAATTATAAATTATTAATTAAAAATAAAATTAATAATTAATAATTAAATTAAAATTTATAATTTTATATTTTGATACGACTAGTTATTTTTTGGATTTTTTAATTATTTTTTAACTCTCCCTTGCCTGTATTTTGATTATTTACTGCGTTGCTATGGTAACGAGTTTTAGATTTCCTTGTACCTTAATTTCGTACAATGTTTACAATCATTAAATCTATATAATGATTTATGTTAAAATTCTTTGGTTAATTTACGCATAATCCGAATTTCATGTAACTGCTTGTCGATATTTTGACGTTTAATATAAATTATCATCTGCGCTCCATTAAAAATCGCTTTGCAATCTGCATGTCGGACAACTTAACTGTACTCCATTAAATTCTAGTTTTCGTTGTGTATTTTTAGTAACATAAAGGACATTGAACACTAATATTACAGTTACAGTGAGCCTAAAATGTCTTTTTATAACATATGTCAGTTGAATATCTAAAGATCTGTATGATCTGTATCTGTTGATGACCAATCCAAATGATCTTGCGGGTCACTTTGGAAATGCATCATAACTCCGCGGGCCGCATATAAAATTATATATTCCCATTTTAGATTTAGACCCACTAAAGATATTTTTTGGAGGGAAAAATTGAAATATAATGAGTTATTATTCAATTCATTCTATTAGCTCACACTCTCCCTATATATATCTTGTTCAAATTTTCAATTGTTAATAAAATACTTTTAATTTATCCACTCAAGTTAAAAACACATTTTTTGAGCTTGTTGTGGATGACACTTGATGTTAATGCAGTTTTTTCAAATATTAATTCAGTAATTAAATTTGATTAATTAATTATATTTTTTTTAGGTTTAAGTTGCATATATCTACCAATAGATGACGGCATATAAACTTAAAAAGTTATGAAAATAATTTATAAAGGACTTCCTGCAATATAGTGGAAAAAATTAGGAATTGACTTAAAATTTTTTTTATTTTTTTATTAGTTGTTTTTATGTTTACTATTACTGTTACATGTAATAATACTAATAGGTAATATAATAATACTAATACTAAACGCACATTGTAAAGAAATATATAACACTGAAAATGAAATATACAAAATATATAAATATAAAGGAAATAAAAAAAATGAAATCATTAAAAAATATTTATTTTACTAGTGCGATAGTTGTTACTCCACTCTTTCACTTAGCTTTTGCAAATCGATCCCACTTTAGGTATTTGCACATCGTAATTGGTATTGCAGGTTAGCGTCCGTTATGTTATTTTTAGAAAAAACGTTTGGCAGGTGTAAGTTGAACCAAAAGCGCTAACAACTTGAACTAAGAGTCTGGTTTGCTCTGCTATCAACAATCAACTGTGCGTATTTAGGATGGTGTTCTGATGGCAAATTGGCTAGCTCTCTGGCCTTTGGTACCACAGCCACCAGGTTCGAATCCTGGCGGTGGCATGGATGTTTGTGAGTGGTTCGGAATGCACTTTAAACTGTAGGTTCCGGTCTGTTTAGCCTTCATGCGCACACAAGATGACCGTAGAGCGACAAACCAAAATCTAGAGATGGTCATTGAGGTCACTTAAAGTGAAACATAGAACCTATTATATTAGATGTTCCAAGATTCGGGCGCATCACGTGTTCGCAAAATATAATTTAATTATTCTCCGAACTCATAACTGTAAACTCATAAATAAAACGGGCAATATCCATCAAACATTCGCAAGAATGTTATTTTAAAATCAAAGTTATCTCTTGCGCTCGGTACCGCAGGTTTCGGGTTCGAGTCCCGGCGGTGCCATGGATGTTCGTAGTGGTTCTTAATCCACTTTAAACCGTAGGTCCCGGTCTCAAATGACTGTTGAGCGAAAACTCGAAATCTACTAGTAGGTAGACGGCCTTTGGCCCACACTGGGTGGCCTTGGCCCGCCAATGATGATGATGAATTTTTGAATATATGGGTGGCACACGTAATGTATTTTTTTAATACATTGTTTTTCACTACTTTGGCCATTATAAAATAAATATATTTTATAAAAATATAAATCTCATGGGCCGATAAAATATTCAAGGCGGGCCACCCCTTGTTTAAATTGTGCTGGAATCCTACATCTACCAAAAATATATCAATTATTCCGTGGATGACACTCACTAAATGTCATCTATTTAGTACAAAACGAATGCGTCATTTAACCTTGAACAGGTTATTTCATCCGCTTGACTTAATAAAGCCATCATTTGCTAAATGTCGCGCTTTGGAGTTCACATTAAGCGCGTATGTGACCGTGCATTTAACTTAAGTCAATGTTATGGATAATTAATTATTGCACTTTTGTTGTTGGGGCATATGGTTCTACAGTAAATCATACCGTAGAGTTCATAAGACTGATTAAGTTAAATGAATATAATTACAGAATCTTTTAAAAGATGACACAAAATGAATATTTTAATTTCTTATATCTGGTGCGACATTATCCAGCCTGCTTGTCATTTGCCTCTGATACAGTATAATTTGTAGAAGATTCAGCCTTACTCAGTGTGTTACTTTGTCAGAAGTATCTACAACAGAAAATGGGGTTTGGTTTGTCGTTCTACGTTCGTTTTGCGCAGACTTTAGACTAATTAGACCGGGACTTACAGTTTAACGTGGATTCCGAACCACCAACAAATATCCATGCCACCGCCAGGATGTGCCTGCGTTTGTAGTGGTTCGGAATCCTCTTTAAGCCGTAGGTACCAGTCTAATATGACTGTAGAGTGTGGGGCTGAAAATCTTACCCTGTAAAAGGAAAATATCTCCTGTCTAGGAATCAGTAGGCAGATAACCATGGTTCACCATGACTGTAGTATCGGGAAATTAATTAGTTAATTTATTTAAAATACTAATTAAAGCTATTTTATAGACTTATTTTGAATAATCATTAAAATAATTATAAAATTACAAAATATGATTTTTAGACATCATTAATTATTATGAAGTTCATTTTTTTAAAATTTTTTTGCATTTGTATTCTTTTACATTTCTTGCATGTGCAGTTTTTTTCTTTTTTACATTTTTCACATTTGTATTATTTTTTTACTTTTTTCTTGTTTTACATTCGAATGTTTTAAAAAATTTTCATATTTTTTACATTTATAGTTTTTTTTTATTATTATTTTTTTTACTTTTTTACATTTATAGTTTTCTTACTTTTTACATTTTTTACGTTTGTATATTCTTACATTTGTATATTTTACATTATTTTGCATTCATATTTTTTTACTTTTTACATTTGTCTTCTTTTAAATTCGTGTTTTTTACTCTTTACTTTTTTTTTTTAACATTTTTACATTTGAATGACAAAACAGTTGTAACCAACGAAGCAAGCAGAACAAATGGTACATTAAAAAAGTTGAATTGTACAGCGCTATTTATTTAAATAGCTTTCGTTAAAAAAATGTGATCGCAGTGCTATTCATTCCATGATAAAGTGTTTAAAATACTTCTTCGCAAGTGGTCATTAGATCTGCAGAAACTACTTAAATCTAGGTTTAACATTTATTTCATTTTTGCACACCATTTCAAACATGATAATACAACTAGGATAAGCGATTATGTCTTCTGCAAGAATTCTATCTTTTTTTTTTTATTATTTTCTTAATGTTAAAAAAGATATTACCTCAGTTATTTCCACCTCACTTAAAATAACGATCTTATTTCAGCTATTAGTCGTTTTAGAATTATTATTTTTTGGTTTTTCGCCAACAAAATATGCAGGGACAATTTTGTGCGGCACTTTAAAGCTGCTTTAAAACATCTGAATCAATAAAAGTGATTTATTTGTGTCTGCGAAAAGTTTTAGATAAAAAAAAATAATAATAAAAATAATAAAGTAACCAAAGAAAATCTTTTTTTAAAGATCGTAACTTTATCCAGAATTCTTACTAATACCTATATAATAAATCATAGCCCTTTAAAAATTTATTTCACTTTAGACTTTAAGTAGCTTTCTTTTCAAAGACTACTGTGAGAAATACTTTTTAAATCGCTTGTAATCATAATTTCAGACTAACGACTTATTTAACTATTCTAAAATGTATATATTTTTAAAAATGTTAGAATCATTTGCATCATGGGTTATATATTTTCATTTTGTTGAAAACAACATCTTAATTGATGATATAGTACCACTAAAAGCTTTTCCTAGTACCACCTACAAAATAATTTTCAAACTAAAAGCCATTCCTCATTATGAAATTCATGAAACGGTAATGGAAAGGACGAAGAATTTCGAAATTAAAATTCAGAATAAAATCGTTCCTAAATAATACAAATATAAGAACAATAACATGAAATATGCATCAGAATAAAAAAGCAGACGATATTTGAAAAAAAATTGACTTTAATTAATAAAAATTAATAAATTATTTGGCTTTAATTAATAAAAATTAATAAAAAAATAATTGGCTTTAATTAATAAAATTAATAAAGAATTAATTGGCCTTAGTTAAAAATCGTTTTTCTTTAAAGAATTATTCTTTTTAAAGAAAACGATTTTTTTTATTTAAAATAAACAATATGAAAAAATATTTTAAATAAACAAGACAAAAAAAATAATAACGGTTTTTGTTTAAAATAAATAATATAAATTCAAACTATTTTAAAAAACAAGATAAAAAAATAATAATAAATATTTTTATTTAAAATAAAGAATATAAATTTTAAAATATTTTAAATAAGCAAAGTAAAAAAATAAAGATTTTTATTTAAAATAAACAATATGAATTTAAAATTTTTTAAATAAGCGATAAAAATATTAATGAAGATTAAAATTATTTAAAATAAACAAGATAAAAAATAGTAATAAAGATTTTTATTAATATAAAATATAAAATTTTTTATTTTTATTTTTAATGCTAAAAAAGATCTCAATTATTTCCACCTCACTTAAAATAACGATCCAATTTCAGCTATTAGTCGTTTTAGAATAATTATAATTTTTTGGTGTTTCGCTGCTTTAAAACATCTGAATTAATAAAAATGATTTATTTGTGTCTGGGAAAAGTTTTAGATAAAAAAAAAATAATAATAAAGTAACTAAAGAAAATCTTTTTTTAAAAATCGTAACTTTATCTAGAATTCTTACTAATACCTATATAATAAATCATAGCCCTTTAAAAATTTATTTCACTTTATCCTTCAAGTAGCTTTCTTTTCAAAGACTACTGTGAAAAATACTTTTTAAGTCGCCATAATTCTAGACTAACGACTTATTTAACTATTCTAAAATATATATATATTATTTTTTTTAATGTTAGTATCAGTTGCATCGCGGATTATATATTTTCATTCTGTTGCAAACAGCATTTTAATTGATGATATCGTACCGCTAAAAGCTTTTCCTAGTACCGCCTACAAAATAATTTTCAAACTAAAAGCCATTCCTCATTATGAAATTCATGAAACGGTAATGGAAAGGACGAAGAATTTCGAAATTAAAATTCAGAATAAAATCGTTCCTGAATAATTCAAATTTGAGAACTATAACATTAAATATGCATCAGAATTAAAAAAGCAGACGATATTTGAAAAAAAAAAATTAATTGTATATAATTAATAAAAATTAATTGGCTTTAATTAATAAAAAAATTAATTGGCTTTGATTATTTTCTGGAAAAAAAATTAATTGGTTTTAATTTTAAAAAAAACGTGTTTTTAAATTAATTGGCTTTAATTAAAAATCTTTTTTCTTAAAAAAATTAATTCTTTTTAAGGAAAACGATTTTTTTATTAAACATAAACAATATGAAGTTAAAATATTTTAAATAAATATGACAAAAATAATAATAAAGATTTTTATTTAAAATAGAATATGAATTTACAATATTTTAAATAAACAAGATAAAAAAATAATATTAAAATTTTTTATTTAAAATAAACAGTATGAATTTAAAATATTTTTAAATAAACAAGATAAGAAAATAATAACAAAGATTTTTTAAAAAAATAAACAATATGAATTTAAAATATTGTAACTAAACAAGATAAAAATAATAAAGATTTTTATTTAAAATAAACAATATGCATTTAAAATATTTCAATTAAACAAGATAAAAATTAATAATAAAGATTTTATTTAAAATAAAGAGTATGAATTAAATATTTTAAATAAACACGATGAAAAATATTAATAAACATTTTTATTTAATATAAAATATTTTAATATGCTGATAAAACATTAATCGTTTGAAAAACAGTTAAAGAATTCGAATTAAATTTATTTTTGTAGCTACAAACAATCGACTTTTCTTGTCTTTTGCTAATAGGTTTGGGATATTTCGTCTTGTCGAGCTTTCAGCAATAAAACATTTTTATTTTTTATTTTTAAGGAGGATAAACATAAAATGCAACCCAGAATACTTTTATCATTTTTAAAAAGTAACTACAAAATCTTTAATTTATTTTATTTTTATTTTTTTTATAAAAAGTTGTACGAAAATTTGAAAAAGTTGTCAATTATACATTTCTAAAATTAATACTTTCGAAAGTTATTTTTAAACATAAACTTTCATTTCTATGGATAAAGCTATTTAGAATTTTTTTCCTTCTAATTCAGCTGGCAAACACATAGACAGCTTGGTCTTGGATGCCTTAAGACAAGCGCTGCACAGACGTTACTCACATTACCCAGGGGCACCGCCTTGACTCGAACCCGAAACCTGTGGTACCGAGCGCCAGCCATTCGGCTATTCAGGCCTCGCTATTTAGAATTATAATGAATGGAATTACTATCTTCACTCAGTCAAGGTCTGTCTTGCAGGCTCTTAATAAAGTATGATCTTGAATATATCTCTTTTCGAACAAACCCACTGCTTGCACAAAATGTGCATCCTGCAATGGATCCATTCTCAAGTGGATTTGGAATTTTAATGAAATTGCAAATTCTTTGGCGAAAAATTGCCAGAAGTCTGGATCAGATTGCTATTCCTACTTCCCTTGCCTTTCCTTGGCAAAATCTAAACTTATAATTCCTCCTAAAATCAAAACTGAATACCAAATTACAGAACTAAATTACGACAGAAAAACAGCTGCTACTCTCACAAGATTAAGGATGAAGCACCAAAAAAATATGAAAATTTCTGCTGATGGCGTTAAAAAATGACAAAAATGTGGTATCTGCCTTGACGTAGAGCTTACTCCTCATCCTGTCTTTGATGGTCCAGCTGTTGCCGCCGTCATGCATTGTCTGGACCATTCCTTGGAAGAGGATTTATACTCCGATATAGCAATCAGCATAGTTAATATTATTAAGGAGCACCACGATATTTGATTACCTTGTACTCTTCAGGGGGTACGACAACAACAACAACAACTTTTAGAATTATAGAAAAACTAAATAAATAATTAGAATTTGTATTTTAAAATAACGCTTTGCGAACATTTTGTAAAATGAACAATAAGAGTAAACTTTTAAAAATGAATTTTGACCACATTTATCAATATTTTAACATTTCAGTCTCAAAATATTTGTCTACTACTGGATCCACTTTCCATAACTATTTATAAACTCAGATATATGAATATTGTAACATTTTTTTCTCACGGGAAGAGTTTTGGCATTTCATTTCGAGGAGAGATGAATGTATGTTATTTGACAAGTATATAATAAACTTATCATTCAAATTTGACAGCAGACAAGCAGTATTGTGTTTAGTTATATTACATGCAATCAGTGTTTTGTATTAATGAGAAAAAACTGTCATTCAAATCTGATAGCAGATATTCGGTATTATGTATAATGAGACTCATGAAATTAGCGAATCTCTGTGCGACTTTGACAGGTCAAAACAACTGCAGATGGAATATGAACTATACCATGAATTGTTCCATGTTATACCAGGAGCTGAGAAAATGTCTACTACAATGAAAAGAAAGTGAGGTGAGCTGACCCCCCCTCTTGATGGATTTTCTTAAAAGAGAGGTTTTTGGTGAAGAAGAAAGAGAGTTCTGCGACGAGTTTACCAAAAGTGTTGTTTTTTGTTTTTTTCTCTAAAATGACTGAAAAGGCCGGAGTTTTCGCCTGTTTTTTTAAATGAACCCCTTGTGGTTTCGTTTATTATGCCGTGTAATAATTAGGATCTGCTATAGACCAGGCAATTAGATTCGACTTAGATTAGACAACTCTGAAAATTTCCTACCTTGAAGTGAACTGTACTTGGGATCAAATTTATATTTGTAATCTTTATTTCTTTGTATAATAATCAGAGTTTATTATTTTTTATATATATATATATATATGAACCTGAAAGTGTCTCTCTCCTTGAAGCCGTTATAGGTCTAATATAGGCCGAGACGTTTCAATATGATCAATTTCTTAAAAGGGTGGTATCGTTTCTAATAATTACCAAAACATGCAATCTTTTAGACTTAAATATTTGAAAAACACCCACATATTTAAAATATAGTGTCTTACATTCCTTTCACTTCTAATAATTGTTTCTTGAAACGTAACCCTCTGTGATATCTATATATTCAAGATTGAACCTTTCTCTATTTCACCGTCTTTAGATCAATACTATTGCATTTCCGCCCCGTGCATTTTTTGAAATACATTTTTCGATATTCTTCGCGTAGTTTTGTCTTCCACTTTACTCAAACTCCAAATTCTAAAATACAGGGTTTTGCTTTTCAGTATTCAGTATTTTTTTTATTTCTCATATGTTTTTCCATGTGCCTCTACTATCATAGCTAGACATGAATAATTATTTATATATTCGTGTAGGACATATAACTCATGTTTATTCATTTGCATGCATGTAAAATAATATGTATTTCACTATTTTATTTTGAACTTTTAATATTTTTTGTTTCGTTTATAAAATAATATACCGTTATTACCGTTTAAATAAAAGCTACACCGTTAAATTAATATACAGTTATTACTGTTTAAATAAAAACTACACCATTAAAATAATATACCGTTATTACCGTTTAAATAAAAATTATACCGTTAAAATTATATACCATACATATTATATCGTTATAAAAATTATATCGTTAAAATAATATACCGTATATATTATACCGTTAATATACTGTTATTACCGTTTAAATATAAATTATACCGTTAATATACTGTTATTACCGTTTAAATATAAATTATACCGTTAATATACTGTTATTACCGTTTAAATATAAATTATACCGTTAATATACTGTTATTACCGTTTAACTATAAATTATACCGTTAATATACTGTTATTACCGTTTAAATATAAATTATACTGTTAAAATTATATGCATACATATTATACCATTATTATCGTTAATATACTGTTATTGCCGTTTAAATAAAAATTATATCGTTAAAATAATCTACCATACATATTACACCGTTAATATACTGTTATTACTGTTTGATAAAAATTATACCGTAAAATAAGATACCTTATATATTATACCGTTATTACTGTTATACCGTTAATATAGTGTTATTACCGTTTAAACAAAAATTATACCTTTAAAATAATATACCGTATATATTATACTGTTATTAGAGAGTTTTTGCATAACGTTTTTTTATCGTCCGGTATTTTTTTCTCCCTAGCGCGCAGGCTCATAGGAAACATTATTACAGATATGCATACGCAATTTCCTATGAGCATGCGCTCTAGGGAGAAAAAAATACCGGACGATAAATAAAACGTTATGCAAAAATTCTATATTACTGTTACATCGTTATTACCGTTAATATACTGTTATTATGTTTAAATACAAACGGTACCGTTATTGCTGTTATATCGTTATTACCGTTTTTTATATTTTTCTTTTATTAATAATGCGGATTATATTGAACTACTTTGCCAAAACAAAATTTTTTATTACATCACTCATTTACAACAAAATTACATCTCTTCTCTTGAAAAATGGCTTACAACATGGGAGATTGCTTTAAACACTAACAAAACTGAAGCTATTCTCTTTAGGCGCAAGTGCAACATTTCTTATCCTAACATCACCATTTTTAATAACACTGTCAACGGGTCTTCGTAAATTAAATTCTTAGGTGTTACTCTTGAAATCAATCCCTAACTCATCGTATGCATATTAATAACCAAAACAATTTTAACTCTTCTGTTCGTAATTTTTATCCGCTCATTTGTAGAAAAACTAAGCTTTCTATCACAAAAAATACTCATCTACATATATTACATGCGTCCCACTATCACATACGCAAGCCCTGTTTGGGGCTCAGCTGCCAAATCAAATTTAAGAATTGTACAAGGACTTGAAAATAAAGTTCTTCGAATGATAACAAATTCACCTTGGCACTTCAGAAATGAAGAATTAAGAACTCTCTTGACCTTCCCAGTATTAGATAATTCATCTTTAATACCTCTAAAAAGCTTTAGCGGCCTGATGCTCAATTGGCTAGCATTCTGGTCTTTGGTATCACAGGCTTCAGGTGGCGATGGCATGGATGCTTGTGAGTGGTTCGGAATCCACGTTAAACTGTAGGCCCCGGTCTAATTAGTCCAAAGTGTACAAAAAATGACAGAACGCCAAACCGAATTTAAAAAGTTTGATGACTCTATCCCTTTTACTGGTAATTCTGTTCTTAGATCCATCCTAATATATGACATTAATCTATTTGAAAATATTAGGCGTCCTAGAACTGTTCTCAATATCCTCAATTAATTTCTCTCCCTAAACTTCTCCTTCTGAAGTGGCAAACAGCAAGCTCCACTTTTTGGCAGCTCAAACATCTTCCGATCTCCTACATTTTTTTTCGATGTATTAATTAAAATTTCTATTTTTCCCTTTTGCACATATATGTTCTTCTTATTCTTTTTCTTACTTGAATTTTTTATATTATTATTGAAATAAATAAGACATAACAATTCAATGGGCATGGACCAAAGGCAATGGTTTCAATAATCAAGGACGGTAAGTGCGTGACTGCTTTATATCCAAGAGCTTCGTTCATCCTTCGATTGATCATTAATGTACTTATAAAGTATCATAAGTAATACGTGATAGTATAGCAATTCAGTTAAACATCACATCATTATCAGTGGCGCAACAGCCCCATGCGTCTGCCTTGACCAAGATCGTCTGCCAAGAGCGTCTGCCTTCCTGGCAGAGACCGTCTGCCTTGCTGGCAGATTTCGAGACAGTCGATGCTTTTCTTTTTACGGGGTAGGGTTGCTAGCCCGACGGCCAACGCTCTACAACCATATTAGACTGGGGCCTGATGGCCCAGTGGCTAGCTCTCGGTACCACAAAGTTCGAGTTCGAATCTAGGCGGTGTTATGGATGTTTGTAGTGGTTCAAAATCCACTTTAAGCCGTAGACTGTTCTCATATGACTGTAGATCCCCACAGAGCCCAATCAGACTTCTGATCCACATCTGTCCCAAATTATAAAGGGGCAACTCGTCTCTAGGCCCAGTGATGTGGTGTGGTGCAGTAGTAGTAGTAGCCATATTAGACTGGCATCTACGGTTTAAAGTGGATTCCGAAACACTACAAATATTCATGGCACAGCTGGGGCTTTAACCCGAAACCTATTGCACCTATTAAAAAATTATTAAAATTGTTAAAAAACCTATTAAAAATATGTGAAGAAGAAACTTAATTCATAATAGGAAAATCAAATACATTTTTAAACACCACATAGAGCAAACATAAAAAAGTCATTTATTCTTTCAAAAAAAAACAAATGTCATAGATTTTAGAGCTCTTCTCTAGATATGACTATTTATACAGATTTGTCATTTATTAGCGCTTCAGAGACCTCTATAATGAATTTGATCTTATGTCCAAGGAATTGTAGCTTTATGTTTAAAGAATTGCTATATTGTTCATGGTAATAGAAGCAGACAATCGTGATTTTTAAACCTTGTATTTTAATCAGTGTTTCAAATGAGCTTTCATGCATTTTTTAATGTTTTTTCATGTTCTATTGTCCATGTTGGTCGTTAAAGATATATAATGGCATGTATATGTATTGCTAATATATATGTTTTAAATACATAATTATCTAAAAACGAATTGCAGGTTTTCGAAACTTTATAACTCAAAATTACTTATTTACTCACATGGAAGGTTGGAATTGTTTTAATTTGATGTTATTCATTAAATGTGAGTGCTGTTTATATAGGATAACTGAATTAAATTGTGGGGCCTGATTGCTGAATGACCAGCGCTCTGGGTTTGAATCCCGGCTGTGCCATAGATGTTTGTAGTGGTTCGGAATTCACTTTTAAACGTGTAGATCGTTGGACGTAGGGTTGACAACTCTACCCGTAAAAAGAAAACATCTTCTGTCTGGAAATCTGTCCGTAGGCAGACGACCTTGGTTCACCATGGGATGACATGCCGTGTAATTAGTTTATTAAAAATACAAATTGCAACTATTTTACAGACTTATTTTGAATAACGAAATAATAAAAAAATCTGTAAAAATACAAAATATGTTTATTAGACATTATTAATGTTATACTAATAAAAATAGTACTAATGTTCATAAAACTGACTTGGTAATTGGGAAATGTTGCTGTTCATTAAATATGAGCGATCCATATGTCAATGTAAGATAGTTGAATTTTATTGTGGTGCCTGATGACTGAGTGCCAGCTCTGGCACTCGGTGCCACAGGTTTCTGGCTGTGCCAAAAATGTTTGCAGTGGTTCGGAATCCATTTTAAACCGTAGATCCTACTCTAATATGACTAGTATTGGACGTAGGGATGACAACCACACTCCGTAAAAAGATATCATCCTCTGTCTCGAAATCTACCATTAGGCAGATGGCGTTCGTCCAACATGGGGCTGTTGCGCCAATGAAGAAGAATTAAACTGTAATATAAACTTTACTCTAGCCATAGAAAAAGTGTCTGGAAATGCAAGAGCATTAATCTACGTACATTTTTCAACAATTTCAAACAACTCGAGAATATTTCTTGCATTAGCAACAAATTTTATGTCTGAAAAATCATCTTCAGAATAAATTAACGGAGTTTTAATAATGTTGGTAATTGTTTTTCGGAGAAGCTGCCATAAAAATAGAACTTAAAAATATTTTTAATTGGACATATCTTAACAGGTGGGCTGAAAAGTTCATAGGCTGACACATAGATGGCACTACTAGCATTAAATACATATGATTTTTAGTTAGCCCTAACCTTCAAAAGACACTTGTATAAATTTGACAACTGTTGCACTATTAGTATGTGAGTTTATAGCATTTATAGTGAAGCGACTTTTGTAAGTTTGAAAAAATGGATAAGAAGGAATTTCGTGTGTTTAATAAAGCATTGCTTTTTGGCGAAAAAAAATACTATCGAAGCCAAGGCTTGGCTTGATAAACATTATTCGGACTTTGCACCAGGAAAATCAACCGTAGAGAAGTGGTTTGCTATATTTAAACGAGGCGAAATGAGCACCGAGGACGATGCACGCAGTGGACGCCCCAAAGAGGCTGTTACCGACGAAAACATCAAAAAACTCCACAAAATAATTTTTCATAACCGTAAAGTGAAGTTGATTGAGATAGCTGAGACCCTAAAGATATCAAAGGAACGTGATGGACATATCGTGAATGAATATTTGGATATGCGAAAGCTGTGTTCATAGTGGGTGCCGCTCGAGCTCACAATCGACCCAAACCAACAACGAATTGAGGATTCTCAGCAGTGTTTGGAGCTGTTCAATCGTAATAAACCCGAATTTTTGGCCGATATGTGACAATGGAGGAAACATGACTCCATCATTTCACACCGTAGTCCAATCGACAGTCAGCCGAGTCCGACGAAAACATCAAACGAAAACACTAAAAATGAACACTAAAAATGCCATAACTCACATATTAATAGTGCAACAGCTGTCAAATGTATACACGTGTCTTTTGAAGGTTAGGGCTAACTAAAAATCATAAGGATTTAATACTAGTAGCGCCATCTATGTGTCAGCCTATGAACTTTTCAGCCCCCCTTTTACATGTGGAATGACGCCTAACACAGGCACGATTTCACCATTCTACAACACCAAATAAAATGTACTCCATTCTACTCCACTACGCGGAATTACTCTACTGCATTGAGGCACGCAAAAACTGCTGACTAAAGATTATCTCATTTAATCCAACAGTCCACTGATTGAGATATCATAAAACTTTAATGGCGATAGTACTTTCTTGCTTCCTTTTAGCGAATCCTCGTTGTACATTTAGATCTATCCTTTCTTAAGAACACTTATTTGTTGATGACGATGGTGACAAAACAAATAGATAAACATACATTTCGCGATATTTATATCATTATAATTAAAAATTACCATAAATTACAAGTTCCATTCCGACTGTCGTCTACACACTAGTTTTACCTATTTATATGTCTCCCCAATGCCTGATGGCCGAGTGGCTAGCGCTCTGACGCTCGGTACCACAGGTATCGGGTTCAAATCCCGGCGTAGCCATGGGTGTTTGTAGTGGTTCGGAATCTACTTTAAACCGTAGGTCCCGGTCCTAACAGGATCGTAAAGCGTTGCGGGGGCATTGTTACTCCGCGTCCGTGGCTTATCTTCAAGTTCATCGCCCACTGGGTAGTGCAAAGTGAATAACGTCGGTGCAGCCCTTATGGCATAAAAAGATCACGATCTATTTGCCAGCTGCATTAGAAAAAAGAAATGTCTCCCTAAACACCTGCTGTCCGGTAGCATCAAGTTTCTTTGAATTTTTCCAAAAGGTTTGTCAATCGAGTCTCACGGTATGCCGGATTGTACCATTGGATCGCATGTAAGAGGCCGCTTACTTTTCTGAAATTTCAGAATGTGCATGAGAAGGAAAGAATCTGCAGAATCTTAAATTCTTACATCTTGTGTCTTACAAATCTTTCTCAGCTACTAGTGTTTAAATGTGACATAATTAGAAACATGGCCTATCTATGTGATGAAAAGGTATCTATCTAGTCTATCTATATGGTAAAAAGGTATTTATGTATTATATCTTCTTCTTATTCTTCATTGGCGCAGAGCCCCATGGGGGACAGAACCATCTGCCTACTAGCAGATTTCGAGACAAGGGATGTTCTTTTTACGGGATAGGGATATCAGCCTTAACGACCAATGATCTGGAGCAGGGGTCTCCATACTACGGCCCATGGGCCAAATCCGGCCCGCCAGTGTCATCCATCCGTCCCGCGACAGCGAATAGCTTATTGTTGCTGTAATAAGTTGGATAAAAAAATACAAAATGATTATAGAGAGTTTTTGCATACCGTACGTTAGTTACCGTAGGACGTTCGTTAGCTTTTTCTCCCTACCGCGCATGCTCATAGGAAACTGCGCATCCGTATCTGTAATAATGTTTCCTATGAGCATGCGCGCTAGGGCGAAAAAGCTAACGGACGTCCTACGGTAACTAACGTACGGTATGCAAAAACTCTCTAATAACTCGGTTTTATTTACTTGCTAGGTAAAGCTTAATGACAAGCATAATACGCAGAAAATTTAACTTAAGCGTAACAACTAACTGGAAATTATAGATAATGGCAGAAAAATTAAAATGGTTTTGGACCGTGGTACTTACTGGAGTAAACAGTATGGCCCTAAGGCTGGAAAGTTTGGAGACCCCTGATCTAGAGTCATATCAGACCGGAACCTACGGTTTAAAGTGGATTCCGAACCACTGCAAACATCCATGGCACCATTCGGAACTCGAACCCGAAACCTGTGGCACCATGTAGGTTCATAATTGGCACATAATTCTCTAACATCTTCTATAGCATTATGTACTTAGTCCCTCATATTACATTCGGGAAATTTTGCAATAACGTCAGCTCTTATATGGTGGCTGGTGATGCAGAATTGACGAGTTCACATACATTATGTGCGCTAATAATAGCTAATGAACGAATGCGCTTTCACTGGAGTTTTCATTCAAAATTGATAAATTATGGAATTTTATTTTGAAATAAGCTTTCTTATTATAACCCTTATTTAGTATTTTAACTCTTTAATGAAATATGAATGTAGGTATGTTCGGTATTAAAATTTGCATGTGTAGTTTTAAAAGCGTCTTCAATGTGGTGGAAGTTTGCGTAGATCCGACAATCCTATGCGGAGTTCGTTCCTGAAAATCACGCGAGAACCACAAATAATCCACAATGCATAATAAATAATTCCATGCTATTCAATTGTGTGTGCGCTAAATTTTGAAAGGCCTTCCTCTGTTTAGGAGTCGAAATAAATCTGTAATGGATGAAATGGTAAATCCCATATAAATGGAGAAAATTTATTCAGAGCTATATTTACACATATAAAGGGTTTCATTGAAAATCATCCGGTATGTATTTTGATTAATAAATGAAAGTGAAAGAGAGAATATGATATAATAATATTTAAGAGCAAATGGAATACATGCAAGAAATAAGTCATTAAAAATTAAGAAATACCATTTGATAACATTGGAATACAAAATATTGTGCTTTGATAATATAAATGGTTAAGATATATAGGGTGATATATTTAAGTATTTTGGCCTGAATGACCGAGTGGCTACCGCTCTGGCGCTCGGTACTACAGGTTTTGGGCTCGAGTCCCGGCGGTGCCATGGATGTTTGTAGTGGTTCGGAATCCACTTTAAACCGTAGGTCCCGGTCTAATAGGATCGTAGAGCGTTGCGGGGGCATTGTTACTCCGCGTCCGTGGCTTATCTTCAAGTTACACACGACCTCTGTGTAATGCAAAGTGAGTAACGCCTGTGCAGCGTTTGCCTTAAGTCATCCAAGACCAAGCTGTCTATGTGTTTGCCAGCTGCATTAGAAAGAAAAAATATTTAAGTATTTTTCTATTTAAAATTACTGTTATTGAAATATAAATGATAAAAGTGTACAGGTTGGGTAACCAGATTGTAAATGGGTGTGGTTCGGTTGAGATACTTAAGGTACAGGTTGGAGAACTCACAGCTTTATTGACACACGCACAAACACCACACACCTACAATTAGAGACATACACTATTTAACGCATTTAAACACACATAATTATAGATTCATGAAAGGACTCCACTTCTAAGCCGAAAACGCGAAACTCGGCTACACGCAGGGTAAGCGAAATATATTTCTGAGTAAGAGGTAAGTGTCTGTATGTCAATTAATACGCAGGGTTGCGCTAAATATACTTCTTCTCCAAATGAGAGTTTATAGGCCAACTGCTGCACTAAGCATATTCATCTCGGCATGAGAGACTATAAGATAAACATTTTTCAGAGGGAATGCAGGTTGCGTTGTACTACCTCTTGGGTGAGACCATCAAGACCGATTGAACCATTTCTCCTGAACGCCACATGGGTGCTCTTATCAGTGTATAGGAGGAAGCACGGTTACAAGGGGTTTTTGTGCATGTTATTTATATTTTCATTGGTGTTATGTAATGAATGCCATAACTAGCGTAATTAATCCAGGTAAAATTTCATTTAGAAAAATGATGTATTAATCATATTATTGTCTGCATTGTTAAAATAAGTATTTAATGTTGTTATTCTAATGCAGCTTTAAATACAGAGACAGTTAATCTTTATGCCATAAGCAAAGGATGCACAGCTGTTACTCATTTAGCACCCAGCTACCCAGAAAGCACGTGTAGCTTGAAGAGTTACTATGGACGCTAGTAACACTACCCCTACAATGCTCTACGATCCTATTAGACAGGGACCTACTGTTTAAAGTGGATTCCGAACCACTACAAACAGTCATGGCACAGGCGGGACTCGACCCCGAAACACCTGAGGTACCGAGCGCCAGAGCGCTGGTCACTCAGCCATCAGGTCCATATTTAAAAATTTTAATAATACATAATAGAAATAATTAATAATTTTTACTTATGAATATAAAATTTTTTTTCATAATACCGTCCAAGAAAATGTTCTTTATTATTAACAGTATTATAATTTTGTTTTGCCATTCCAAAAGTTAAAACTGAAATATTTAATTTATATGCAAATAAAGAATTTTTTTTTAAGAAAGTTTAATAGCTTTTGTAATTATTCCAAGTTTATAAAATCGTACATAATTTTTTTTTTTCAATTTGAGTAATTCCTGCAAAAACTAATAAGTAATTAGTAGTATTAGTTTTTTTTTAAGATGCGTCTATTTCTCTTCATGATTAAAAATTGTTGTTATAAGGGAGGGATATATTTTGGGATTTTAGCAATGACGCATTAATGAAAGATGTTTTATTGAGCTTTACATACATAAAACACCTTTAATTAATGAGAACTCTAAATAAATATTTTTTAACACTTAGAAAATAAAAATCTCAATCAAATAAAATCTCAAAATAAATGCCAAAATTAAATAAAACTAATCTATAAATTATAGGCTCATATTAGATATATCTCTAATATGAGCCTGTAATTTATAAAGAAATAACTTGAACAGCTTTAAAATAATAAAATAATAATATTTAAAAATTTTAAATAAAAAATATAACAAAAAATTTGATTTAAATATTTGAAATAGGTAAATTTGGTATTTAAATCAACAAATTTTAGAGGAAACTGAATGTAAAATTCTAGAAATAAATAGATTATTTAAAAGGATTAATTAGTTCATTACATATGGTGTTCTATGAATTTATGTTTTATTACGAATATTTAACACAATCGTGTATTGTGCATGAAATTTGTTCTAGTTATAACTTATGCTTATCTTCCGAGCATTCCCGTTCGAATTACAATAATTCCTGTTTATTTTCTGGAAATCCATTTTGGCTCTGCTCCAGACCCATGGAGCGATCCTTTCCCTAACCCTTGAATAATAAGTGGCAAACTGCCTTAAAGACATCCCCTTTCTATCTTCACCACTCATTGCGCTTGGAATAGTTTCCCGCCTTTTCGCAAAGGAATCATTCATTACGCATTAAAGCGTGTCCTCATCAATTCGCAATGAATGCTAAGTCCCTA
This sequence comes from Caerostris darwini, assembly GCA_021605075.1. Classification (NCBI taxonomy): domain Eukaryota; kingdom Metazoa; phylum Arthropoda; class Arachnida; order Araneae; family Araneidae; genus Caerostris; species Caerostris darwini. Next base: position 9,763 of record BPLQ01012132.1, on the reverse strand, counting down.
CGTCCTGTCCGCATCCCTCTTCTGCGCATGTGTGAAGTGTAGCATACACATTCATCTTCCGAATCTTCCTCACTTGTGTCTGTGACGATCTTTGAGCCGGTGTGCCGCAAAAATCCTCTTCCCGCCGGATCATTCGCTACTCTCGCCGCACGCATTCTGAGAAAAAAAAATTTAATAAAAAGCTCGAAAATCGAACATTGGAATATTATTATCATTATTATTTTTGCTAATTTGTAATACGTGTATTGTTTACATAAATGTGCATCAATTTATTAGCCAAGAACGGTGATAAAACGAAACCATTTTCTTAATTAGCAAAAAAGAAGAAGAAAAAAAAAAAAAAAAAGAATATTTTTAAAATTCTAAATCATTTTATTTATTTTTCTGAAAAACTATTGTGGAAATTTTTATTCTTATAATTCTTTTTCAGTCTAGGAAAAATTAAAAATCGTTTTGCATAAAATTCTGTACGAATACAAGAACAGAAAAAATATCGTTTGCAAAGAATAAATAAATATAATTCTTTTTAGAACGTTATTTATTCGGTGCCAGTTATTTATCTGTATTCGTGACTGAATTAGCCTGCAGAGTGAATAAATAAATTTTGACAACTCTTGATAAAGAGATTTAAAGAAAATAAACAAACCTTGCGATGAATATCGCTTGCGTGCAAGATGAGTGGAAGGAATTTTTACGTTAGAGGTTAGAACACTGCAATTTTTGTTCTGTGCGATTCGAATGGACTGTGGATTAGTGCATGGATTCTCGTTGGAGCCTCATGCGATTCTTTCGTTCCGCTTATCAAACACGGTAAGATTCATTTATAATTTTTATCTGTAAACAATTTTTTTGTATGCTACTTTTTTTTTTGTATTTATTTACCTGTTGATTACAGTTACAGTGATGGATACAAGCAATTTATTTTAAAGTAATTTGTGATGATAATTATTTATTGTGTACTAATAATGAAATATTTTGTTGATCCAGAAAGTGAATAACATCTTTTTTAAAATTTTGGATTATTTAAAATAAAATGTTTCTTGCTATATTTTAATATAGATTTGCTTTAGAATAATATACTACATAATAATGATTATAGTTATTATGTAGTATATTATTCTTAATAGAGAGATAATGTAATTACTATAATAGAGATTAATAGAATTAAGCATTTTTATTATTATTTTGATGATTAATAAATTGTATTTTTAAAATTTTTTAATTACCTTTACTTTTTATATGTTAATATTTTGCTGATCAAGAAAATGAATAATATCTACTTTAAGATTTTTAATTATTTAAAATAAAATGTTTTTGTTATATTTTAAAAGAGCTTCGCTTTAGAATAATATACTACATAATAATGATTATAGTTATTATGTAGTATATTATTCTAAATAGGTAATTTAAGAGAATTAAGCATTTTTATTATTGTTTTGATGATTAATAAATTGTATTTTTTTAAATTTGTAATTACCTTTAATTTTTATATGTTTTCTTAGAAACAATTATGTTGATTTTCATGAGGAATAGTAATTATAGAATCGAATGCAAATGCTAAAATGTATTCTAATCTTATATATTAATGCATATGCTGCGTTATAAAATTTTTATTCTGGTATAAGTTATGTGATATTTAAAATAAAATAGCTTACATTTTCATTTGGCTGCAATATTTTTTTATGTTGCAGTTATTTTTTTTATAGAAATTAGATGTTTTGAAATATTGTTAATCACAGTATTTTTCATATGTTTTGAGAAATTTTTCTATACATGGGAAATGAATGAAATTTTTTTATACTATAAAATTTAAGAAAAGACATATTAAACTTGAATAGTTTTAAAACGATTTTTAAAGCAATTTTAGCGTGTGGTAAATTATATTCTTTTTTTAAAGTATTCAATTAATAGTAATGTTTTGCTGAGCTTTGGATATTATTATATCACATATTATAAAAAGCACTAAAAATGAAATTATTTCTTTCTTAAATTTAAGATTACAATTTTACTTTTACTATAAATATCATAATACTAAAAATAATAATTAACTTTTATTTTGTTAATTTTGATTGATAAACCCACAATCCACCTTTATAACGACTATCGCTTAGCTAATATTTAAATATTTGCAATTATAGATTATGTTAGAAAACAAAAAGTGAACAATTACTTTTCTAGATTTTTTTAAAATTAGCTTTCAAAGTTGCATATTACATTTACTTTTATTACTATGTACTATTTATTTTTATTATATGAACAAGTTATTTCTATAAAAATAACAGTTATAAAAACAGTTAATTAATAAATAACAGTTATTAAAAAAATAAAAGTTAATAAAAATAAAAGTTATTTTCTATAAAATTAACTGTAATTTAATTACAGTTATAAATTAAGTATTTATAACAGTAATTTTTTTCTATTAAAATAACTGTAATTTTTAAAAAAATGCAACAGCGCTAAATATGTATATTATTTTATTTTCAATAACACAGAACTTATGATGCTACAATAAAAAAAATTTAGAATACAGCAGGTGCAATATTATATAGGCAATGTTAAAAAAACACTTTAGCATTTGCATTTGCATTTGCATTTGAACGACATAATTGCAGTTTTTTCTTATCAAATATATAATATAATTAATAGCGAGTTAATTATTAATTATTATATTTTATTTAATAGCGAATTAAATCAATTATAGATACCGATAAATGTAATATATTACAAACACAAGAAAAAATTAAAATCCTATTTAGCTATTTCAAGGTAGACTTAACTATAACCGATATTATATGCATATTTTAAAACTATTTTGCATAAACAAATTTATAAAAAAAATTATAAGCCAAAATAATATATTGTAAATGTGTTTTTTAATATAACAAAGAAATTCATCTCTAAAAGAAATCTTTTTCTTAAAAAAAATTATTCTTTTCTTCCACCATTTACGAGCTTTATAACAGTGTATGTGATTTTTATCTACTTTATAAAATCCCTTCTATTCCTACTCTTCGTCTGCGCCCAAAGGGATTTAACGTTGTTTATTACGTGTCAGCACAGTTCACAAAAGAATTTTGTGAGTGAAATTTTACATTTTTATTCAATCTTTTGTGTTAATCTCTTTCAAAAAGTCAAACTCATGATCATAATTTTTTATTCATAATAATAAAATGCAATTTTTTTTTAAAATTGTTTTGCATGAAAACACGTAGTATTCGAAATAAAATTGATTCTTGTAGTTAAGTTTTAATCAGTATATAAATTTTTAAACTATAAATTGTAATATAAATTCTTTTATGTATATAAATTTATTCCATAAAATATATGACCTATTTTCTGCAATAAATTTATTTACATAAATACAATATTAGAATAGTATAATTTATTATTGTATTAGAATAGTTTAATTGCATTATACAGTTTAATTTTATCAATAATTATTGTATTAGACAGCTTAAATGTATTAATAGTTATTGTATTAGAATAGTTTAATTATGTTAGACAGATTAATTACATTAATAGTTATTATTCAGTCAGTTTAATTGCAATAATAGTTATTAATTAGACAGTTGAATTACATTGATAGTTATTGTATTAGAATAGTTTAATTGTATTAGACAGTTTAACAGTATTAATAGTTATTGTATTAGAATAGTTTAATTTTAATATTCATTTATGACTATGATATCGTTAAATCGAATTTAAATTTTTCTGCAGAAAGAATTTTGTATGGTACATAACTCCTATTGTATGAAAGAATACTTTAATGCATTTCTGATGAAATATATACGTATTAGATAAATTTGTATTTATTCCCAAAAGGTATTCAGATGACGTAAAGCTGTTGAAGTTCTTATGTGTGAAATGATATCAATGCTAAGGTAGAAAGTGTTCATTGTTAGTGTAGTTTTTATAGGAAAAATGTAATTTTGATAATGGGGAGGAAAAATTATTGAGAACGTTTTCAAAAATTGTCGAAAATCCTTATAAATTGTTTTTAGATGAATTTTTAAACAGTTACTTTAAATTGAACAATTGCTTAAATATACAACAAAGTACAAACAATTATTTTCTCATATTAATATTATCCCATCTATAGGTGACCATGTCTCAAGATTTGAGCTCATAAAATAATAAAATCGATGTACATTTGTTTCATATACATATTGCCTATTTTCTACTGTCTATACCCGGCAATGTCTCAAGATTTGAGCTTCTATAAGAATAAAATCGACGTTATTTTGATAACAAATTTACATAATGTCTATGTACTCCCATTTTCTAATACGCTGCCATGTCTCAAGATTTGAGTTTCTAAAACAATAAAATAGATGTAAATTTGATTGAAACAAATTTACATGTCTATTTTCTCCCGTCTGTACTCGGCTATGTCTGCATATTTGAGCTCCTAAAACAATAAAATCGATGTAAATTTGATAGAAACAAATCTACAATGTCTATATTACAGAAAATGTCTAAATTCTCCCATCTATATGCAGCCATATCTTAATATTTGTGTAATTTTAATTGAAACAAATTTACATAATGTCTATTTTCTCCCGTCTATACGTGGCCATGTCTCAAGATTGAGTAATTTTGATTGAAACAAATTTGCAACAAATTGAAGCAACGATTATTATTGCAACAAATTTATTTTCTCCTATCTGTACGCGGCCGTATTTCCAGATTTGAGCTCCTATTACACTAAAATCGATGTAAATTTGATTGAAACAAATTTACATAATATATATTTTCTCCCGTCTATATGCGGTCATGTCTCAAGGTTTATGTAAATTTGACTAAATCAAATTTACACAATGTCTATTTAAAGAATTGATAAAATATGCGTTTAAAACAACAAAAATTCAGATATAGATCTAATATAAATAACAAAGTCATTTTTGTGTAGATTATGGATAATAATTTTTGCACATGTAGATATATGGTTACTGGAATCATTCTCTGTCTACGTCGTAGGGTCCTTTAATAGAATGCCCCTAGTGAGACACGTGCCACCCAAAAAGGATCAATAATTGAGAAGAGGAATATATCTCATCTGTTTAAACACAACCTGTTAAAAGAAGCTGGGTATTTTTATAAAAAATTTTTAAATGTATAACAATGTTTTTACTTTTATTTATTTATTTATTTATTTAAATGATCCTTTGTCAAGAGACTGTGATTTTTTAAAAAATATATTTAAAGATTTCGTCGTAAATCAAGTTCTTCGTGTAGTCGTCGAGATTTGGTTTGTCGCTCTCTTTTGAGCACACTTTAGGCTAATTAGACCAGGACCTACAGTTTAACGTGGATTCCGTACCACTCACAAACATCCATACCACCGCCAGGATTCGAACCTCATAGCCTGTGGTACCAACAGCCAGAGCGCTAGCCAATTGGCCACCACTGTCGAAGAGGTACAGAATATCGAATGTATACAATTTACAATGTATACAAGAGTGCACATGTTGAAAGCAATAGAAGGATTCACTAAAAAAATTTCCAAATTCTGAAGAAACATATCCCTGTTGACCTGATATCATTGGTAGAAATGAAACTCTTTAAAAATTTTTATTGAATTCGTAAACTCTTGCCATTATGATTTATTTTTACTTTTATATTATTTCTTATGCATTGTAACTAGGGATTGCAATACCGGGATACCGAATGCCGGTATTTTGAGCCGTTTGTACAATTTTGCAATACCTGTAATTAAGTTTAAATACCGGTTTTTCTGTATTTACTAGAAATTTAGATAGGATTGTATCTGTGAAAGAATTCTTATATGTGAATTCTTATTTGTGAAATTCTTATTCTTATACGTGAATTTTTATTCAGAATTCAGAACCTATCCACATTCAGAAGAATTCGGTACAGTTATCGAAGATTATAATGACACTAATGTTGATAGTGAAAATTAATTGTCTCTTGAACAAAAATTAGAATTGGTGAAAACTAAAAAAATTTCAACAAACCAAAATACAATACAGAAATCAGCTGCATCCATAACAATCCGACGAGAAATAGATTTATTTGAAGATGTGGCATTTAGAGGTAAATACTTGGAAAAAGTATATGGCGCTTTGCTAACAGTACCACCCACTAGCGTAGATGCTGAAAGAGCGTTTTCGACAGCTGGTCATTTTTGCACAAAATTACGTTCCAGGCTTAATGATAGTACAATTGATGCATTATATTTTTAAAATCATTTTTCAAAAATTTGTAATAGTACCACAGACTGAATAGTGATATTTACACTTTTTTGTGATTTAAATAAATAAGATGTTCCTTTACTTTTTTGTGATTCTTTATATACCGTTATAATTACCGTAATAATTCTTTTTATAGTTACAAATTTTTTTGTGATAGTTACATTCTCTAATAAAACTGGCAAATAAAACAAAAAAACACCAGTGTTTTCTTTCTTTTTCTAAAATTTCTAATACCGGTATTAAAACCAGTACCCCGGTATTAAGATACGTAAAAAATACCGAATACCGGTATTAAAACCAGTACCCCGGTATTAAGATACGTAAAAAATACCGAATACCGGTATTGAACTTTTGGTCCGATATTGCAATCCCTAATTGTAACAAAGTACTGCACACATAAATCTATTTTTTACGTGAATTTAGGACTATGTAAATCAAAAATAACTTTTACTATATCAAATTGAAGAGTACATATTTTGAAAGCAATAAAAAGACTCACAAAAAAAAAATCAAAATTCTGAGGGAACACATCCCTGTTGATTTGATATCTTTGGTAGAAATGAAACTTTTAAAAAATTTTATGGAATCTATAAACTTTTGTCATTACGATTTATTTTTACTTTTATATTATTCTTATACAGATTGCACACTTAAATCTCTTTTTTTAATGCGAATTTGGAAATACGAAAATGAAAAATAATTTTTCCTAACTACCTAGCCAAAGTCAGAAATTTTTTTTGTACGAATAAGAGAAATTATTAGTAGTAAAAATTAGTGAATTAGGAGAAAATTCTGCTAATTTCCTAGAATAACATTGTCGTTTCAATTAGGAGAACTCTAAATTCAAAATTTCTGTAATTGCATTACTACTTGCACATGAGGGAAAAATTACAGAGTTGTTCTTCGTAAAAATGTTTTTCTAAATTTCTGGATTTATGTGCTTATTTAATTAGTTATTTTTTCTCTTTTATGTTATTTTACTATCTGTTTACCTGCTTTTATTAATAATTTTATAGATTTTTCTTATTTTTGTGCCTTGTGATATATTTCTGTGTTACACTGTCTTTAAAACTAATGTCATATTACATTTATAAATTATTTATACATAATTATTTAGATAAAAAAATAATAAACAGACTAAATTTTAAGAGATAAAATAAAGAATAAATAGCTATAGGTATTTTATAGAAATCTTGATAAACAATGCATTGGAAAAAAAATGCGTTTAAAACAATATGACTTGAAATATTTTAAGTAAATTAAACACAGATTTGCTTTTAGTATAATTTCGAAAGTTGATGTGACGATTTCTATGTATACTACTTCTTTCAATTTTCTATTAAATTTTTTTTTTACGCTTAATCTATATTTTTAATCTATCGTACATATTAGAAGATATCAAAACGAAAATTCGATGGATATTTTTTTTATGTCTTTATTCTGAATATATCTGAAATTTGCTTTGAAATTTATTGCTTCATTTTTAAAGTATGCTCTTAGACATTAGTATCTGTTATTTTTATCAGATTTGACAATAAGTTTAGTTTATATTGTAGCGTTTTTTCCACGTGAAGAGTTGTAGCATTTCTATTCCCAGGGCAGTGAAATGTATATTCTTTAACAAGAGCATTATAACAAACTATCGCACAAATTTAACAGCAGATAAGCAGTGTTGTGAATATTTATATTACATGCAACATATATTAAAATGAATGCATATTCTTTAAAAAGTGCATAATAACAATCTATCGCTCAAATCTGACAGCAGATAAGCAGTGTCATGGATATTTATATTAAATGCAATTAGGGTTTTGTACTAATGAGAACAATTTGCTATTCAAATCCGATAGCAGTTTCAGTATAATGACACCTCACGAAATTAGCGATTATCTTCGACTATCACATGTCGAAACATTTATTGATTGATTTTTCGACAAGCAATGAGTTGTTGCATCTGTATTGTTATTCCTCGTCAGGATGAGAAAAAATGTCCACTCCAATAAGAAGTGAGAGAAGTTGACTCAGAGATTCCGCCGTGAGGCCGGAGATTCCGCCTATTTACAAAGTTAGTCCTTTGTGGTTTCAAATTTGATCAGATGTCGCATGTAAAGTCTAGTAAATAAAATTAAGCTGTTCCCATAAAACTGAAAGTGGTCCTCTTCTTGAAGCCGTTATCGGTCTAGTATAGGCCAAGACGTTACACCGACAAAAGTTAAAAACCATAAATATGCAATATGTGAAGTTAAAACAGTAAATTTGTTTCGAATGCTAATTTTTTATAAGAAAATGTTCATGTCTTAAAAGTTTATCTTTAAATACCAGCAATGTTTCAACAAATTAAATAAAAAATTACAGGCAATCGTAACAAGTAAAAAAAAAATAAATAAAAACAATAGAATTCCAAACTATTTTCTTTTCTCGAAAAATCTCATTTTCACTTTGAAATAAATTTGTGTTTGTTTTTTACCAGACGATCTTTAGAACACTTTTATTTAATTTTTTTTTCTCTGTTAATTTTTCACCTAAATTAGTTAAATATTACTCAATTATTTTGTAGATAAATATTTTGTATAAAAGGCTCGTGACAGAAATTGAAAAAGAAAAAGCTCGTGAAAGAAATTTGAAAAAAAGCTCGTGAGAGAAATTAAAAAAAAAAAAAAAGCCCGTGAAAGAAATTTTAATAATAATAATAAAAAAAAAACATATAGAAAAACTTATAGAAACCAAATAGAAATTCATATAGAAAACCTTTTTAAAAACCATTTAGAAAAAGAAAATTCTGCGGTTTTTTAAAAGCGTTTAAAATCTTCTTTAAACTCCGTAATAGACGCGTAAACAGAGGCTTCGATCGCTCAAGCTGTGCGAGGAATTAATTTAGACACGCGCGTGACCTGATACTTTATATCGAAGTTGCGTTTAAAATCAGCCAACCATTACTTCCCAAGTCTTTAACGATGCTGTACTGTGTTCCATGTAATTAATCCAATATGCTGCACATTTTAAAGTTGCTGCGTGCTATGATTTTAATTTGCATTTTCAATGTTTTGCTGTCCATGTGATTAAAATATCCGAACAGAGCAAATTTCACGCAAAATGTTAAGAGATTGTTTAATTTACTTAGCATGCTCTAGTGCAGGGGTGGCCAACCCGCGGTCCGCCTTGAATATTTTTCCGGCCCGTGAGATTTATCACACTTTTACAAAATATATTTATTTTGTAATGGCCAAACTAGTGAAAAACCATTGTATTAAAAATGCATTATGTCTGCATCCATATATTCAAAAAATTAACTGTCGAAATTATGAGAAAAAATTAACTTTTATTTTAAAATAATATTATTGCGAATATAGGACATATACTGCCTGTTTTATTCATGAGTACGCAGAATAATTAAATTATATTCTTCGAACTCATGATGCGTGCGGATCTTGGATCAACTAATATAAGAGGTTCTATGTTTCACTTTAAGTAACCTCAGTGACGCACTGACCATCCCTAGTTGATTGTTGATAGATGATCAAACCAGACTCTTAGTTGAAGTTGTTAGCGCT
>BPLQ01012131.1:0-95661 GCA_021605075.1 Caerostris darwini | reverse complement strand
TGATATAATTCCTTTAATTTGTTACTGAATATACAATTACCTTGAGATTCGGATTTCCTTTTAACCAATTAGTGCATCAATTATTTTTAATTTAATTTTTCCTGTAACTATGTTTTACAGTTTTACTTCAAAATAATGCTTATCTTACGAAATAAGATAAGCATTATTAAAATGTTCTTCACTTTCTCCTATTATTAAATAATAATTTAACTTTTATTATGTAATGCTCTTTTACTTCCACTTATTATTAAATAATAATTTACCTTTTTATTAAATAATGTTATTTACTTCCACCTATTTTTTGTCCTATCATTAAATATAATTTTTATCATCATTTATATATTTAATTTTTTAGATTTTATTTGGTTTATATAATCTTAGATTTTATCTAGTATTATTTATATTTAATTGTATCTCAGGTATCATATTGACTAATTAAAAAAAAACAATTTTTAAGGGGGAAATTAAATTATTTAGAAACATTAATTTAAATTTATTCAATCATCATTCAGATTGGAAAATAAAATTAAAAAAATAACTAATGTATGTATGTATGTTTTATTACTTCAAAATTATAAAACATGTAAATGTTATGAATAATTAAAGAAATAGATTGCTTACTTTGGAAATAAGTGTTTCATCCGTTTAGTCAAAACACATTTATAAAGTATGGTGGCTTACCTTTATCTAAACACTCTTATTAGTAATTAAAGAATACTTTAATGTAATGGGATTATATAGTTATTAAATAAAACAAAAACGCTATTCTTATTATATATACCTTATAGTAAAATTATCTTGAAGGAATTTAGAATCTAAAATTTCTTACCAATCAGAAGAAAATTGTTAATTTTAAAATGCAATTTTTAAGCAAATTTTATTTTTAAAAAGTTATACTTATTTTTAAAGTAATCTTTTACTAAAAGTGTTTTATCTCTTATTTTTGTGAAAATATCATATTCCTCAGTTTTCAAGGTTGACAATATTTGTGTGACATGGCATTCCTAAAATATCTTTGATTTGGCTATAAGTAGGGCAAATGTTCTTGATATCATTATGACTACATTTCATCACTACATCATTATGACTACATTTCATCACTACATCATTATGACTACATTTCATCACTACATCATTATGACTACATTTCATCACTTCATCATTATGACTTTCATATGGCATTAGGCATAAATTTGAATTTATATTTTAAAAACTTGAATTACAACAAAAAATTACAGTAGGCTTGGATTCTATTCATTCTATTCAGTTATATAAAACTACACTAATGAGAAAACCACTAATAACAATACATTTGGTAGTTATGAAATTATGAAATTAAAACAGAACAATACTTAAAAGTGTGTTGTTATTTGACAGAAAAAAAGATTTACTAACTTTTCAATGATGCCAATCGTATAATCATTTGTAACATTTGAAAATTACTAATTATTTAAAAGATTTAGTTTCGTTGGATTCTATCCTTGCAATTTTCATTTGTAATTCGAATTTTACCATACTCATATAATATTTAAATTTAGTATGAGTTCTTTAGGTATTAGAAATACAATCATGCTAGATGTTTTCCTTAAATGGCGTCTAATTTCTTCTTACTTTTTATTTTAGTTCTTGAACTTTAGTGGTTAAACCAGCAAAACTAAAAAAGGATGAATCACAAATAAAATCGATTTCTAAAGAACGATTCAGATTAAACCGTAGAAACTAAACTCAAACTGAAACAAACAAACAAAAAATTCCAGAGAATTTCACCAAGATAGTTTTTATTTCCTTTTCCACTTCACCCATTTAAAATCAATCTTCCTATTTCATGGTTATTGACTCTCATAGATGAGTTCATTTTCGCATAAAAAGAATGGTGTCGTGTCATATGTCATCATGATATCAGTTTTTATTTTGGTTTAATTTCTTTAGGCTTGAAAGACTCTATTATCTGTCTCCCCATTTCGAACTCTTTCGGAATAATTTCGAATCGGTTTTTTTTCTTTTTTCGTTCGAATAAAAAAGAAAAAGTAAATAGGGGACATTGTTGAGAAAGTTAAATACTGAGGCTGTGTTTCGATTTATTCTTTTGTTAGAAGACAGGTTCCCTTTTTTTTTAATTTTGAAGTGGAAAAGGAATAAGAACTAGAAATCCAGAGTTTCCTTTTAGATGCTAATGAGTTTTTAAATAAATTATATACATTTATATTTTTTTCAGGAGATGAACTTAATTGGGAATGTTAAGAATACTGAGTTTAATTTCAAAATAATTTTGCAATTTTTTAAAAAACAATTGGTGCATTTCTGCTTTTGTTAATGATTTAATTTAAAATATCATTATCACAATGATTTTGAATTCATTAATAATAAAAAGATCTTCGACATCGAGAATTTTTGCTGTAAATTGCGATTGCTTCAAGTGATTATAAGATTGGCATCCTGAGAAATTACTAAAACTTTGTTTTTTTTTCTCTAATAATAATATAGTTTTCAATAGTGTTCTATTTTAATTTCATAACTACTAAATGTCCATTTATTAGTGTTTTTTCCCTAGTGTAGTTTTATAAGCTGAATAGAGAAATGCCTATTTATTTCTGAATATTTATTTCTAAATAGAGAAAATGCTTATTTATTTCTAAATAGAGAAAATGCTTATTTATTTCTGAATAGAGAAAATGCCTATTGTGACGCATTCGATTGTGGAAAAAATGTACAACACGATGAATATTTTGTTCTTGGAATGTTTTAGAATTCATTTTTTAAAATGGTCTCTTAAAATGGTCTTTTAAAATGGTCTTAAAAAAATTCTTCGCCTCTGGTACCACATGCTTCAGGTTCGAACCTTGGCGGTGGCATGGGTGGTCGTTAGTAGTTCGGAATCCACGTTAAACTGTAGATACTGTGTTACTGTCTCTTTAGCCTAAAGTGTGCCCAAGAGGACCATAGAGCGACAAAATAAACCAAACCTTCTCGTGCTTTTATTTTCTGATAATTTAGTATTCCTCCTCATGTTTTTATTTTCTAATAATTTGGTACTCCTTCTCATTCCGATAATTTGGTATTCCTTCTCATGTCCTTGTCCAAAACAAGCCTTTTTACCTTTTATTTTGCTTTAACAAAAATTGCATTATAATATTTTTTTCAATCTTATTATCTTAAGATTTTTTTCTCTTAAATTTTCTTTACTTTGTATGTTTTGCATTATGCTTGAATGCTAGAATATTCTAGATCATCAAAATAAGTGGGGTAATTTTTTTATATTTCAAAATTTGTTTTATAGAGCAATACGTTCCTCATCTTTGAAATTGATAAAGATTTCCACTTAAAGAGATTCGATTACAAGTATTTATGACTTCATATATCATAAATTTGCAATATATTGATTTGAAATGGAAAATATCTCTCACTACGAAAATATTTTCTCGAGGAAAATTTAGAATTTCTTGTTCTTGAAGAAATCCTTTAGAGCCGAAGCATTGTTTCTACTTTCAGTTATTCTTGTTTATCGTGGAATTTTATCGTGGAGAAATGAAACCAATGCAAAATTCATGAAGAGAAAGTTGCATTAAAAAGAAAGAAAAACAAAAAGCCGTGAGAGATTTAAACCTAATGTTTGCCGACGGTTTCAGTCAACAAAGAAATCTCGTAAATATTTCAATTCATCGATCATTTTACGGAAATATATATTTATTTTATCGTTAGAGATTATGTGTTAAAAAAATTGCACAATGAGTTTTTGCTGTAGTTTCGCATTATCATTATTCGTTTCCCTCAAAACATGAAGTATTTGCATAGAACCGATGGCAAAATGCAAAGTATTTAATCAGAAATCAAGATTATTACCGCTATCAAATAGCTAATTTGCATTTATATCAAACGTTTCATGAATCTCAATTATTGACTATTACTCTTAACTTATTAAATGGCTCTCGATTGAATAAATAATTTTGCAACTGTAATTTAAAAATGGCGAATATGCAGTATATATATAAGAATACAAATCAATGACACTTCAAAAACAAGCCACTGGCTTTAATTTAATTTTTTTTTTTGCCCTTAAATTGCATTGATTTCCAAACTTTACACACACATTATAATGCAAATATTTAAATTATTATTTATGTTTAAAAATATTTATATATATATATATATAATATATATAATGTAAAATGAATAAATAGTATAGTATTATTAAAAAAAATAAAGATTTAATATTTTTTTTTTATATTAACCAAGTACAGTGATTGATCAATAATTTCTATTTAATGTCCGTTTAATATTCACGTCGGAAAATATTTTTCCACCATTATATGATTATTCAAATATCATGGCATTTTAATTAATATATCGGCCACTGAAAATGCACCATTTAAATTTTTCATATTTATGTGTTTTTTTAAGTACTTCCATGAAACGACACTATAAAACTAAACACTGGAATTATATTTTTAACCATAAATAATAATTTAAATATCTGCATTATAAAGTGTAAAATTTGGAAATCAATGAAATTTAATGAAAAAATAAACCAGATTAATGCCAGTGGCTTGTGTTAGAAATGTCATTGATTTGCATTCATATTATAGTGCTGGACGAAAAAATAATAAAACTGTTTATTGCAGTGTTAGTGCTTCATTATGCTGCTATTTGCCTCAATTTCAGCAGTACATCTTTTGGGCAGGCTAGAAATTATTGATTTATGGACGCCAATCGGGATTTCATGATATCGCATAGGAATTATGGCCTCGTGCATTTCTTTTTTGGGAATTTTTTAGCAGTTGCTTTTTCCACAGTGCAATTATTAGCCCATAATGTAGCAATTACAAAATCTTTGAGTGTAATTTTTTGCGTAATAAATTCTCAAAAAAGATAAGATGCAATGAATTCTTCAAACTTTTGTCAATGTCTATTGATCATGGAACTTATTTCAGATAATTTCACATCGGTTATAAATAAATAAAAATAACATATGTAGGTATTCAAGCGCATACGCAGGGTGGTGGCTGGAGGTTTGAGCCCCCCTCTCTCAAAAAAAAAAAAAAAAACTGCCAATAAGTTGAATGTGTGCAAATGATCAAACTTACGGTCACTACCAACTTAGGCTTTATTTTTTAAAATGATAATTAGTATTTGAATAAAATGGTGCTTTCCTTATGTGTCAATTTCGTTATCGATCCTGAATGTGTTGATTGTGCCAGAGTTTATCCTGGTTTAGTTAAATATTTATCGAAATATTGAAGTTGGCATAACAGATGTAATCGATGAGCTGGCAAAAGTAGAAACGGTAGGATGATATACAATTTCCTATGGGGTTTTTTTTAGAAATTAATTTTTTTTTTAAATACTTCTTTTTAATTTCTTTTTGTCATGTATTTGAAGCCAATGAGTGCAATGTAAATTTATTAAAAAACAGTTAATAGACACAATTTCTACGTCAGATACCTTTCCTATTACTTATATATTAATAAGATGTATTGAGCTATCATAAGCACTGCACTTTATTTTGTTGAGACAAATAAAATAACAAAATCCTGATGCAAAGTCTAAGACAAAACTCTGGGTGCTGCTTCCAAAGAATGATTTAAATGAATGAAGAATGATTTAAACTAAGATGATTAATTTGCCTTCAGTTACCATTTGCTTTCCTGTCCAATGAAAAAGAAAGAGATTTATTAGCATTCCTCTCTAATTATAAGAAATTATTAAATGCATTATACTAAATAGCAAGATTTGATTGTCAGTAACTAAAAAGCATTATTGTATATCATTAATGCCAACCAATATTGTACTTTTAAAAAAATAACATATGAAAATAAATTACCATTCCAAAAAATCAAATTTCAGTATCTTCCCCATAAACATCATAAATTCATTGCAGGCCAAAGTTTTTTAATCTTTCCGTAAAAATCAATTAAAACTGAGCCAGGAAAGCCGCTGCTGCCATGGGAAATGCGTGATAAATTTAAACCAAGGTGATTAATTCGTCTTCGATCGTTATTTGTTTGTCTGTCCAATAAAGAACGAAATTTATGAACACTCCTAGCTAATTACGAAAAATTATTGAATGAATCATCTTAAGTGGCAAGACTTACCTGTCAGTAGCCAAGAGCATCGTAGGGAACTGTTAAATTCAGTGAAATATTTGTTTATTTTCAGCATCATTGAGAAATGGAGTTCAGGTAAGTTAAGAAGGGTAGAGTGTGGTAATTGGTGTGAAGTGAAGATAAGATTTGAAGGTTTTTTCATTGGAGGCTACCATTTTCAGTTGGTTTTTGTTCTCATAATAGGCATCATTAGAGTATTTATAAAAAATTTAATTATGATGCAAAATTAAAAAATATATATTAGTGTAATGGTTATGAAACTGTATACTCGTATCTTTGCAATTTTTAGATGAATAATTGACCCTTGCTCATTATTTCTTTTTGTAAAATGTAGTAGTAACTTGGATGTTTTATTCATTTATTTAAATATAAAGTAATTCGAACACACTTCTCCACTTACGAATAAAGTGTCAAATGTTTTCAAATATTTAACATAAGGGGATATCTAATTAAGAGTTATGGGGCATCTTCTTTTAAGATAAGATTTTTTTAAATATGATGTTATAGTATATTGTTCTAAATAACGAAACAAATTGATAAAATATGTTTTGGTAGTTGCAAAGTCAAAAAAGCAACCTTTTTGCGAGTACCTTCTTTTAAATGAAACTTTTATTCGAATTTGCACAATTGTTGTTTCTTATACCACTTGGGGGGCATCTTCTGTTGTTGTTCAGTATATCGAACCTGTGGCACTGAGAGATAGGGCGCGAGTCACTTTGCTATCAGACCCGGAAAAATACTGTTCTCTTAAACCACCCACATAGTGTCGAAGCGCTGATGGTCAA
Organism: Caerostris darwini; assembly: GCA_021605075.1. NCBI lineage: Eukaryota > Metazoa > Arthropoda > Arachnida > Araneae > Araneidae > Caerostris > Caerostris darwini. Next base: position 88,775 of record BPLQ01012131.1, on the reverse strand, counting down.
GTCTTTTACTGTAAAAAAATAATACCTTGGGGAATTCCACCAACGATCGTTGATGGGACAAAGATTGCCTTATGACTAGAAAAATGCGACCATTTAAGTCATGTTCAAACTTTTAAATATTTATCAAAAAATCCTAGACAATATATTAAAATACACAAGGACCTGATGGCCGAGTGGCTAGCGTTCTGGCGCTCGGTATCACAGGTTTCGGATTTGAATCCCGGCAGTGTCATTGATGTTTGCAGTGGTTCGGAATCCTCTTGAAACCGTAGGTCCTGGTTTAATAGGATCGTAAAACGCTGCGGGGGTAGTGTTACTCGCGTCCTTAGCATATCTTCAAGCTACACACTTGGGTAGTGCTAAATGGGTAACAGCGGTGCAGCCCTTGCTTATGGCATAAAGACTAACTGTCTCTATATTGCCAGCTGCATTAAAACAACAACATATTAAAATACAAGAATAAATATAAACATTCCTACACATAAATAGATTCTAGTAGAACTATTTAGATTCTAGTAGACCTACATATAAATGTATTCTAAATTCCCTTAAGTAATAATTTCGAATACTTATATCAATTTTATAAATAATATTTTTTCAAATGTCAATGCTTTCAACTTTTCAGTATTTGATAAATTCATCAATGGTATCGCTATATTTTCTTTGCGGTTAAAAACAGAGCTTAAATATTCTCTATTCATTTAATAGGTTCTTCTTTTCAAAGAGTGTTTCTTCTTTTGCAAAATTATTGATGCAGAAGAATCTATCTCTCGAACATGAATAATTCATCTTCTTTTCACAGATCTCGGACAATCTCATAGGAAGAGTCAAGTAAAGACCCACAAAGTGTCTGGGAAGAAAAAAAAAAGGAGGGGGGGGATTTTAATAAAACTTATGTTGCCCCCTTTTGGATATCTTATTCAACCTGGATGTATCTCGGGAGGCTTTTGCTTTCGTCGCTTCAACGTCATCTGTCTTGGAACGGTTTTCGGTTTATTGTTAAGACGGAAAAATAAATGATAAATTGATCTGTCTTCGGGGGTAAAGTATTCTCTATTTTCTAGATTTGAAAGAATTATTCAATGTATCTATGAGACTTGGGGTCGTCTTGAGAATATTTGTGAAAATGTAGCTTTAGAATTCTTCTTTGACTACCCTGAATTCTCAAATATTCAAATTTGTATTTTTTTAAAAAAAATTGCATTTGTATCTAACATAATTAGTAAAATATAATCTATCCGTATGTTATTGGACTCATTGGCAAAAAATGCCAAGTGACAAAAAAATCCATAATATTACAATCGTGTTTAAAAGATACCTCAGAGTTAATAAATTATTGTGGTATTGTAACACATGAGACATCCAAATGTTGCTCGATTTCATGCAAATTTTTCTTGTTTTCAGACGTTAATCCATTTGTTAAACACAGAATATTTTAATATAATTATTTAATTAGTTTTATTCTTAATTTTCCCACTTAGTAGTCATCTAGCACCAAGCCCACGAACACGTGTGGGCTCATGATTGAAGGGAAAGAGAGGGAGGGAGGGGGGAAAGGGTTCAACTTCTGTTGTTATGGAGCACCTGTAGGCAGAAGTCTGACGATGACTTTGTACGAGCTAGGGTTATCAGCCTTACTCCCAATGCTCTGCAGTCATGTTAGAAAGATATTTTCGGCTTAAAGTGGATCATGAACTGTTACAAACATCCATGGCACCGTTGTGACTTGAACCCGAAACCTGTGGCACCGAGCACCAGAGTTCTAGTCTAGAGTCAGCCATCAGGCTCTGATAAATACTTTTTCTCCCACACCACCCACAGTGTCAGTGTTGAATCACTGATTGTCAAGTCTTTCCCTGTAGAAAAATAATACATTGGGGAGTTCCACCAACGATCGTTGATGGGACAAATATTTACTTAGGCCTTGAACAGTGCGACCATTTAAGTCATGTTCAAACCGATAAATATTTATCAAAAAATTGTAGACATTATATTAAAATAAACAGGGACCTGATAGCCGAGTGGCTAGCGCTCTGGAGCTTGGTACCACAGGTTTGGGGCTCGAGTCCCGGCAGTGCCATGGCTGCTTGTAATGGTCCGGAATCCACTTTAAACGGTAGGTCCTGGTCTAATAGAATAGTAGAGCGCTGCAGGGGGGTAGTATCACTCGCGTCTGCAGCATATCTTCAATTACCGCTGGGCAATGCTAAATAAGTAACAACAGTGCAACCCTTGCTTATGGCGTAAAGATGAACTGTCTCTGTATTACCAGCTGCATTAGAAGAACAACATATTAAAATACAAAAACAAATATAAACATTCCTACATATAAATAGATTCTAGTAGACCTACATATAAATATATTCTAAATTCAATTAAGTAATAATTTCGAATACTTATATCAATCTTATGTGGAATATTTTTTCAATCGTCAATGTTTTCAATGTTTCAGTGCTTGATAAATTACTCAATAGTATCTCTATATTTCCTCCTGTATGCGGTTAAAAACAAAGATTAAACATTATCCATTCATTTGATGGGTTCTTCTTTTCAAAGACTGTTTCTTCTTTTTCTACATTTTTGATGCAGAAGAATCTCTCTCTCTAGAACATGAATAATTCATCGCTTTTCGCAGATCTCTCGGACACCTCATAGAAGAGTCAAGTAAAGGCCCACAAAGTGTCTGGGGGAAAAGGGGGGGGATTTTAATAAAACTTATGTTGCCCCCTTTCGGATATCTTATTCAACCTGGATTTATCTCGGGGACTTTTGCTTTCGTCGCTTCTGCGTCATTTGTCTTCGAACGGTTTCGGTTTATTGTTAAGACGGAAAAATAAATGATAAATAGTTCTATCGTCGGGGCTAAAGTATTCTCTTTTTTCTAGACTTTAAAGAATTATTCAGTGTATCTGTGATACTTGGGGTTGTCTTGAGAATATTCCTGAAAATATAGCTTTACAATTCTTTTTGGATTTTACTAAATTCTTATTCAAAAGTTTTATTTTTGAAAACAAAATTCCATTAGTATCATAATCAGTAAAATACAGTCTATCCGTATGTTATTGGACCCATTGAGAAAAAAAGTCAAGTGTCAAAAATCCATAATATGGCAATAGTGCCTAAAAAACACGTCTGAGTTAATAAATTATTGAGATATTTATCTTCGTAATACGTGAAAAGAGCCTGAATGGTCAAGTGTCTGGCGCTCTAGCACAGGTTTCGGATTCGAGTCCAGGCGGTACCATGGATGTTCGGAATCCACTTTAAACTGTAGGTCTCGGTCTAATAGAATCGTAGAGCGCTGCGGAGGTAGTATTACTCGCGTCTTTAGCATATCTCCATGTTACACGTGCCCCCTGGGTGGTGCTGAATAAGTAGCGGTAGTGCAGCCCTTTCTTATGGCATAAAGATGAACTGTATTGTTTCTGTATTGCCAGCTGCATTAAAACAACTGCATATTAAAATACAAGAATACCTATAAACATTCCTACATAGAAATAGATTCTAGTAGACCTACCTATAAATAAATTCTAGTAGACCTACATATAAATATATTCTAAATTCCCCCAAGTAATAATTTCGAATACGTATATCTATCTTATGAATAATATTTTTTCAATTGTCAATGTTTTCAATGTTTGATAAATTCATCAATGGTATCTCTAAATTTATCCCACACGCGGTTAAAAACAAAGCTTAAATATTCCCCGTTCATTTGATGGGTTCTTCTCTTTCAAAGACTGTTTCTTCTTTTGCTACATTTTTGAAGCAGAAGAATCTCTCTCTGTCGACATGAATAATTCATCTCTTTTCGCAGATCTCGGGACAATCTCATTGGAAGAGTCAAGTAAAGACCCACAAAGTGTCTGGGGAAGGAAAAAAAAAAGGGGGGGCTGGTGAAATTTTAATAAAACTTATGTTGCTCCTTTTCGGATATCGTATTCAACCTGGATTTATCTCGGGGACTTTTGCTTTCGTCGCTTCTGTCATCTGTCTTCGAACGGTTTTCGGTTTAATGTTAAGACGGAAAAATGAATGATAAATAGTGCTGTCGAGGGAGGGGGGGGGTAAAAGTATTCTCTACTTTCTAGACTTGATAGAATTATTCAATGTAACTGTGAGACTTGAGGTCGTCTTGAGAATATTTGTTAAAATATAGCTTTAGAATTCTTCTTTGACTTCCCTAAATTCATATTCAAATTTTTAATTTTTTGGTTAAGTTAATAAATCATTGCGATATTTATTTTTGTAACAAATGAAATGGGCCTGAATGGCCGAGTGTCTAGCGATATAGCACAGGTTTTGGATTCGAGTCCAGGCGGTCCCATGGATGCTCGGAATCAACTTTAAACTGTAGGCTCCGGTCTAATAGAATCGTAGTGAGCTGCGGGGGTAGTGTTATTCGCGTCTGTAGCATATCTTCAAGCTACACGTGCCCCCTGGGTACTGCTAAATAAGTAACAGCGGTGCAGCCCTTGCGTATAACATAATGATTAACTGTCTCTGTATGGCCAACTGCATTAGAATAACAACAAATTAAAATACAAGAATAAATATAAACATTCCTACATATTAATAGATTCTATTAGACCTATTTAGATTCTAGTATATCTACATATAAATAGATTCTAGCAGATCTATTTAGAATCTAGTAGAGCTACATATAAATATATTCTAAATTCCCTTAAATAATAATTTCCAATGCTTATACCAATCATATGTATAATATTTTTTTCAATTGTCAATGCTTTCAATCTTTCAGTGTTTGATAAATACATCAATAGTATCGTTATATTTATTATTATATGCGGTTAAGAACGAAGCTTGAATATTCTCCCTTCACTTGATGGGTTCTTCTTTTTAAAGACTGTTTCTTCTTTTCCTACATTTTCGATGCAGAAGATTCTCTCTATTGAAATATAAACATTCCTACATATAAATAGATACTAGCAGACCTATTTAGATGCTAGTAGAAATACATGTAAATATATTTCTAATTCCCTTAAGTAATAATTTCGAATACTTATATCAATCTTATAAATAATTTTCTTTTCAATACTTTGATAAATTCATCACTAGTATCGCTAGTTCCGCCTCCCCCCCATATGCGGTTAAAAACAAAGCTTAAATATTCCCCATTCATTTGATGGGTTCTTCTTTTTCAAAGACCTTTTTTTCTTTTGCTACATTTTTGATGCAGAAGAATCTCTGTTTGGACATGAATAATTCATCGCTTTTCGCAGATCTCGGACAATCTCATAGGAAGAGTCAAGTAAAGACCCGCAAAGTGTCTGGAGAGGGAAAAAACAGGGGGGGAAGTTGAATTTTAATAAAACTTATGTTGCCCCTTTCGCATATCTTATTCAACCTGGATTCATCTCGGGGACTTCTGCTTTCGTCGCTTCTCTGTCTTCGAACGGTTTCGGTTTAGTGTTAAGACGGGAAAATAAATGATAAACAGTGCTGTCGTCGGGGGTAAAGCATTCTCTTATTTTATAGATTTCAAAGAATTATTTAGTGTCTTGAGAATATTCTTAAAAAATATAGCTTTAGAATTCTTCTTTGACTTCCCTAAATTCTTATTCCATTTTTATTTTTTGAAATACAAATTGCATTGGTATCATAATTGGTAAAATATAATCTATCCGTAGGTTACTGGTCCCATTGGCAAAAAACGCCAAGTGACAAAAAAACCATACTAGGGCAATACTGTTTAAAAGACGCGTCTGAGTCAATAAATTATTGGAAGATAGTAACACATGAAACATAAAAATATTGCTCGCTTTCATGCAAATTTTTCCCGTTTTCAGACGTTTATCCGATAAACATGTCTATTTAACACATACACAGACTATGTTAAACACAGACTATTTTAATATAATTATTTAATTAGTTTTCTGGTTATTTTTCCCACTTGGTAGTCATCTATACCAAACCCACGAATACGTGTGGACTCATAGTTGAAGGGAAAGGGGTTCAACTTCTGTTGGGATGTAGCACCTGTAGGTAGAAGTCTGACGCTGACATTGTACGAGATAGGGTTATCAGCCCTACTCCCCAACGCTCTACAGTCATATTAGACAGGGAATTTATGGCTTAAAGTGGATTCCGAATTGATACAAACATCGGTGGAACTGCTGTGACTTGAACCCGAAACCTGTGGCATGGAACACCAAAGTGCTAGTTTAGAGTCGGCCATCAGGCCCTGATGAATGCTTTTTCTCACAAATCACCCACATAATGTCGAATCGCTGATGGTCAAGTCTTTTCCTGTAGAAAAAGAATACCTTGGGGTGTTCCACCAACGATCGTTGATGGGGCAAAGATTGTCTTAGGGCTAGAACAGTGCGACCTAGCATTTAAGTCATGTTCAAACCACTAAATATTTATCAAAAAATCCAGTACAAAATATTAAAATATACAGGGACCTGATGGCCGAGTGGATAGCGCTCTGACGCTCGGTACCGCAGGTTTCAGGTTCGAGTCCCGACAATGCCACGGCTGTTTGTAGTGTTTCGGAATCCACTTTAAACCGTAGGTCCTGGTCTAATAGGATCGTAGAGCGCTGCTGGAGGTAGTGTTCCTGGCGTCCGTAACATATTTTCAAGCTACATATCCCTCTGGGTAGTGCTAAATGAGTAACAGTGGTACAGCCCTTGCTTATGACATAAAGATTAACTGTCTCTGTATTTCCAGCTGCATTAGAATAACGGCAACAACATATTAAAATACAAGAATAAGTATTAACAAAAATTCCTTAAGCAATAATTTCGAATCCTTATATCAATCTTATGAATAATTTTCTTTTCAATGTTCGATAAATTCATCAACAGTATCGCTCTATTTCCCCTCATATGCGGTTAAAAACAAAGCTTAAATATTCCCCATTCATTTGATGGGTTCTTCTTTTCAAAGACTGTTTCTTCTTCTTTTGCTGCATTTTTGATGCAGAAGAATCACAATCTCGACATGAAGTCTTCATTAATGTAGTCTTAATTGAAGTCTTCATTAATGTATGATTGCATAGTGTTGAGTATGAAATGAAGGGAGTGAACATGATGGTTCCTTTAATTAGTTGAATATAGCTTTTAATTAATTGAAGCATTATGTGTGAGTAACTAATTCATGGATTTCACCAGAAATTAATGGGTAGGAAAATTGAAGCATGTAGAAATGTTGTACTGTTTCTCTTTATTAACAAACGAACACTATCTATAATACACTTCTTCATTTAATTCCTTCTATGAATAATTTGGTTTTGTTAAACGATGACTGTATTTTATATTCTGATAATTTTGTGAATAATGGAAGTGATTTATATCTGTCATTCAAATAAAGTCATTTCTATAGTTTTTTTTTTTTTTTTTTTTTTTTTACTTTCGATAGTGTTGAATATAAATAATTAATCCAGAGAAAGATATTTGACTTCTAATTGTTAAAATTGTAATGTCCTTCGAAATAAAGGCAGATATATAAATCTCTAACCTTATAAAGAGAGAAAGATAAACTAAATTTATAAAAGTATTGATTAAAAAATATGTTTATATATTTATATAAAAAATATTTTTTTATATAAAAATATGTTTAATATTAGATTAAAAAATATGACCATAATAGAAACTGGTATGACAATTTAAGTCAATTTATTGAAACTTTCTTTTACTTCTGAAATATCACATCTTCAAAGGCATTGTCTTGTTTTCTTAGATACAGCAGAAAAAAAAAATCAATGTCACTACAAAAGACCTTTTTACTAAAACGTAAAATCAAAAAGCCATCTGAGGAAAAAATATCAGAAAATCCTGGTAAGGAGTAAGAAAACTGTACACAAGAGTTCTATTTCAGCAAATTTTTTTTGTAACATTAACTTTGTTGTTATTACGAAAGCTTTTATATCTTCAGTTTTTAACTTATATTTGAAAAGCATTTGTGAAAATAGAACATTTTGTGAAAATAACTAATTTATGGATTTAAAAATGGAAAATAACTAATTTATGGTTTTTTCAAAAAAAAAAATTACTTATCTGGACAGAAGTAAACTTTCTTGTATTTTTCGCATTGTTGTATTCTCTTAAAAAACACAGTATACGATATATAATTCCATTTATAACTTTTTTTTGGAAAAGTGAGTTTGATTAAATCATTATTTTTATTCTGATGAATTTACGAATACCAAATAAATATAGTTATCGTTCATTAAAAAAGTAATTTTCCTTGTTATTTTTAAAAACTTCATAATCAAATATTTAAGTTACTAAATTAAAACGAATTAGTGTTGATTAAATTATAACATCATTGCAAAAATTAAAGTTAGGAAATTAATTTATGATGAGAATAAAAGAATTATTTGATTAAAAATGTATTCCTTTTTCTGATGTAATACGAATTGAAAAGAAATTATATGCTCTTTATGCAACTGATTTTAAGAGTATGTTTACTGTAAATATTATTTTGATAACACATAACTAAAATGATATAGGAAATCCACAATTTTGAAAAAACAAAACAAATATAAAGACATCTCATGGCTGAGTTCTTTTAGTTGTTAACTTTAAATATATTATCATATCTTTCCAGTTTAGATATCTAGATATATTTTTTGTGTAGACATGTATTATTAAAATCCATAAAAGAATGTTGAGCCTCGATTTTTTTCATTTAAGATTTTTCAATTCCTACTATTAGCTCACACTCTCCCTATATATATATCTTGTTCAAATTTTCAAACGTTCATAAAACACTTTTTATTCATCCACTCCAGTTCAAATACATTTTTTTTAACTTGTAGTGGATGACACTTGATATTAATACAGTTTTTTCAAATATTAATTCATTTATTAAATTTATTTTTTTTTGTAGATTTTAGTAGCATATATTTACCAATAGAGGGCGCCAGATAAATTTAAAAAAATGAATGAAAATTATTTATATATATAAAGAAAATTATTTTAAATTATTTCTTCAATATAGTGAAAAAAAAGGAGGAATTGACTTTAAAATATTTTTTTTTTATAGTACTTGTTTTTAGATTATTTTCTTTCATTTCTGGAACATACCAAAAATGGTTTAGATTTTCCAGTATCTCAGTTATTTGAGAAATCAAAGAAATTCTGAGCCATTGTTTTCACGTGAATGAGTTTCGATTCACGTTTTAATGACTCCTTTTCCGAGACAAAGTCTTCCGGCCGGTCTTAAGGCAACGCTAATGACGCTCTCTGCAATGAAGATGAAACGATTTCCAAAAGAGACGAACTCCGCATCAAATGAACCGTAGCGCTAAATATTTGGTGCTCTGTGTAAGACTCCATTATTTTGCAAAGTGCAAGGCACGCTTATAATTAGGTTGAAAAATAACCAATACGAGATATTTTACAAAAGCTTGAAATAATTTTCAAAAATGTGTCTGCTCACTGACACCAATTACCAGTTTTTCCGAAATTGCCCAACGATTCGTATTATTCGAATCATATAATAGGATTCGAATCATCATTATGATTCGTTTTATCAACCGAATAACTCGAAATTACTTTACTACATTAAGAGCAGCAATTGCTGTTGCACATAATAAAGAGTCGTGCATAATAGTTGTAATTCCTAAAATTTGTTGAGATTTTTCAAAAGTTTTCATCTCATGAAGATCTGTTGTGTCCTCAAATGAAATCCGTTTCTATCTTATCTTTAATGATGGTCGTATGTTGGTTAAGAGGAGGCTAATTGAATGCTTGAAACCAATTTGTTTTTTACGTAGTTACACTTGACTTATACCAGTAGTTATGGTCTGAGAAGCCATTTTCTAGGATAGTAGGAGCATTCACTATGAAAGAAAATTTCGCGCCAGGCTGATTAGGTTGTGTTGCTATTTTTGATACCTGTTCTAAAAAAAAGAGTTATCTTGTTTTCCAACAAGATAACCCTTTGTCCTATACCGCTGCGTGGAATGGTGGCCAAGTGGCTATCGCTCTGATCTTTGGTATCCCAATCTTCAGGTTTGAATCTTGTCTGTGGCATGGATGTTTGTGAGTGGTTTGGAATCCCCGTAAAACTATAGGTCGCGGTCTGTTTAGCCCTCGTGTGCACAAGACGACCGTAGAGCGACAAACCAAATCAAGCCTATACCGTTGCCAACTTACTTTTGAGCGTGTCGGCATGTTGCCATTATCAAGTCTTTCTCCTGTAGATCATATGAGATATGATTAGATGACAAATCCAGCGTTATCCACAATCAATCCGGATCATTGATAACCTGGAACCTGCTATTATCGTCATATACTTGAAAGATACAGATCTGGTGCCGTAATGTTTAGTGGGTTTCTGTTGCGAGTAAATATATTTTTTAATGGGCACAATGTTCTACATATCTTTTGATTTGATCATTCGATCATTTTGTGTACATTCTAGGCTAATTAGACTGAAACCTACAATTTAATATGGATTCCGAATCACTAACAAACATCCATACCACCGCCAGGATGCGAACCTGAGGCCTGTAATACCAAAGTCTAGAGAGCTGCCTCTTCAATTACCATAGACATTCTTGCATAAATTGTTCGTCCTTACGCAGGTACAAGCGGTGATTCCTTCATCCTACGAATTTGAAAACACATAATGCTACGGCTGATGGACACCTTTCTTCGTGAGAAGGCTATGGCGTAGAAAACAATTTTGTAGTATTGACGATGTATTAATTTTTTAGTATTGATGATGTATTAATTTTTTTTATATTAGTATATTAATGTATACTTATAAAAGTACTTGAGAAACAAAACTGAAATTCTTGATGGAAAAAAAGTATTATATAAACATGTATTTTGTATTTGTCTGTTAACCTTTCATTTATTTAATACGATTTCATTGTTATCTTTAGAAACAAAACTTCCTTTTAATATCGTACTACACAATTAGAAATATTATAATAAAATAACAGTTATAAATATAGAAGAAAAATATTCTTACTGGCTTATTGCTTAGCAAAGTGAAAATTAATTGATTTGATCTTTGCACAAATTTGCTCTCCTAATACTATTATTAGAGTACTTCATTTTTTTATTTTTACTTCCTCATTTAATGCAAGCGTGAATTCGGGCTATTTGGAAATTTTGTTTTAGATAGTATCTTATTTTTCTAAAATGTCGATCTCATATAAATGAAAATTTATTACATGCATCGTCATTATGTTATGCATAAATAATAATACAGATCAAATAAAGGATAAATAAATATGTAGTTCAAATAAAGGATGAGCTTCTCGGAAAAGTTCTATTCAGCTCTATGGAATGACGCCAAAATTGATATAGGGGTTATGAGGTAAAGGAATATCAAAAAATAAAAATTAGTTCAAAATAACCCACTGTGTAATTCAACATGCAAAATGACTGACACGGAACAAAAATGCTGAATCTCATTATTTAAGAACCAGATTAATATGCAGGAATGAAAAAATCTCGTGATTCGTATTCACTCACAAAGGTGGATGTATGATGAAAAAAAAAAAGCTTTCGTTATAAAACGAGAGGAAGAACATTCAGTTTGCATTTTAACATTGGACGTTTCCTAATGGATCGATGGCAGTTTCATTAGTTGAACGTGCGTAATGGGTAAAGCTTGCTGCTTTGGTCCGTGTGCTTTGACAAATAAAGGAATTATGGGGTGGATCCATGTCTGCAAAAGGTGTACGTGCCATGATGACACGATTTGGAAGACCGGAGATTTAAAGATAAACTTAGAAGAGAACTTAAAACAGTCACTTCATAGGTTGTTGAGGACATCAAGACAATTTTTGACTCACAGTAACGGACATCTGGTACTAGTGTCAGATGCTCTTCGCCAGTTAGACATTCCGTGTAGTATAGAGCATGTGCTCCGAAACATAATTGCATTGTATATTAGCCAATAATTATTATTATTTTCCGTGTTGGTCATTTCCAATATTAAGTTTCTCGTATTGTGCTACATAGCGTCCCCTTTTTTTGAAATAGTTTTTGTATTTTGAAGACCTATTTAGCGTATCTATTTTATAGTCAACCAATTTTGATGTCCAGTTACAGTTGCAGGATACTCCCAGGGAAAGTCTAATTATAGCCACCTTGTATTTCATCAAATTTGATTTCCTATTGACTTGGCAAAAAATAATTTTGTTCACAAAAAAACAAATTTAGTAAAAAATTGTTTTTCTTTAGAAACTATTTCTTTTTATCTTTTAAATATAAAGAGAAGTATATCAATATGAAAAGTTATTTACAAATAAGTTTCCATGAATTCGATGATGGCACAAATATTCGATGCAATGTCTCCAGATACAAATATAATATATAAAAAAAGTTTATTTAAAAGTGTTTGACAGGTAAGATAAAGCTATATGAGGTTTATGAGACACTTTATATCTACTGATTTGCATATTAAATGGCATATTTGTATTGTATTCACACCTACAGATTTGTATATTAATTTAAATATAAAATATTATTATGTTCGCCAAAGAACAAATCTATTGTATTTAAAAATTTCAATGGTTAGTAAAAAATGTGCATATAGTTTTCCGGTTATAATACATCACTGTGAAATGCAACAATAAATATGACAGAATAATTTTCAAAAACAGAAGAATATTCTAGTTAATTACAAGAAATAAATAAATTTTGTAATATATTCAGGGATTTTATAGATACGTTTTAAGATCACCAATATAAATTCCAATGATTCCACAACTGAGCAAAAATCATCTAAAGAAACATTTATTTTTGCGAACGTGTATTAAAATCAATACCTTAGCAGAGAAAAAATTTTTCTCAAATACCGAAATAAACTAAATAAATATATTTATATTTCAACATTTTTAAAAGTTGAAAATATATATACATATATAAAAAGAACTCTGAAGCATAATATTTGAACGATCAATAAACCAATATTAAAAAATATATTTCCTTTTTTAAAAAAGGGTGAAATCCAACTTATTGACATCATTTTTTTTCCAGATAATCTACATGTAGATCTATAAATGGAGCACTTCGGAGAAGCTGTCCTCAGTTATCGATATTTTACATGTAGATTAGTAACCATAGAGAAATGGTGTCTGGATAATGACTCTCTTCGACATAATAATAAAAATAGATGAAAAAATTATTTTATTTTCACTTTGAAAACTGGTTTGATTATTCGAGAGAAAGTTTATGTATTCTAAAGAATGTTTTTTAAGAAAAAGAGCTTTAAACACTTTTGCTGATATCAAAGAGAATTATTTAGAAAACTCCGTGGATGTAGTATTACAAATTGCAGTATATATATTTTTTAACTTTCTTCAGAGTTTTTAGTTAATAATATTTGGTAAAAAAATCTACAAGACATTTGTATTCTATATGGTAATTTTAATGAAAAATGTTTGTTTGTGCATATGCAATATAATTCATGTTCATTTCTCATATTTAGGATTATATACCTACTTGCAGACCTTATATAATCAAGCTAATTCATAGTCAGACTGCAAGGCAAACGTACTTAGACTGATAAATTAGTTAAAGTATTATTACATAGAACTATTTTAAATTATTATTAGACTGTAGAAAATGAAATAACTCAAAAATTGCTCACATTTGATTAGTATTTTTGATGAAAGAGGAATGAATATTGCATGCATTCTTGTTATATTAATTTTTTATGTTAACCACAAATGCAGTGATTTTATTTTACATTTTTTGTCATAACATTCTGGATAACCTATATTGACATATGCAAGCTAATATTTGCCTTATTAATAAATTATGTAGATTATATAGATTAAAAAGTCACCAGTGTGACATATGAAGAATTATTTATTTGTATTGTTAAGGAAATATGTTGTCAAAATGTATGTGTCAAAAGTATGTAGTCAGTTTTTCAAAAAATTTTCACATAGAATAATGCATTTTTTTTTAAATATTGCATGCTTGTGCTTGCATTTTTAAAAATTTGATACAAATTCAAACAAATTTTTGTCTTATTTTACATCTAAAAAAATGTCCACAACCATTTGAAAAGCTATATACTCTTCTTGCTTTTAATGAGAAATGAGAATATGAGTTTCACATTTATTCCATGAATAGCAGCCATGAAATTAGCAGACCAAAACTTACAAAGATAATTTTGCACTTTAAAATGAAATTAAGCAGAATGTACGACCTTGTTCAATATTCATATTCTTAAAAAGTGTCGGTGGAATACTCGATGAAATTTGGACTTTAAATTCAAATATGCGTTGAAGATGGGAGGAAGGCTTTCTTTTTTTTTTAATATAAGATTCTTTTGAAGTTCTTAAAATGAGAATGCATAATATATTTTTTTTTCATTACTTTCCTTTCAAGTATAAGTCCTTAAAATTATTAATGATACCAGATGTTCATTTTCTTTGAAATAAAAGGTCTTACACATTTCTAAATTTTACTTCTGTTCACTAATTTTTTTTTAAACCTTTTTCTCTTGGAGTTACTCAAAAAAGAGAAAAATAGACGTGAAAAAAAAGGTCAAATTAAGTTTTTTATGTTTAATAAAAGAAGAGTTCTGGAAGTCAAAAAAAAAAAAAAAAAAAAAGTGTTCTTTCATCTTCTTAGGTTTTGTGGTAAAGAGTTTTCTTCAAAAAAATATATTACCTTCCTTGTTTTTAAAGGTTTTTAATATAACTAAACGAACCTTGAAGACAAAAGGAACTGAAAAAAAATTAACAGTTTTTTTTTAAGTTATAAAAAGTAAGATTCAAAGTAAAAATATTTTAAACCCTACCTTCTCAACTTGAATTCATTAAATCTATATAGTACTTTTATGCTGCTTTTTTTTTGTTCCAACGCAGCTGATAAACACTTAGACAATTGTCTTTGATACCTAAAGGCAAGTGCAGCACTACCCAGGAGGTGCGTGTAACTTGAAGATACAGACGTGGAGTAACAATACCCCCGCAACGTTCATGTTAGACCGGCACCTACGGTATAACTACTTAAAATTATTAACGATACCAGATGTTCCTTTTTTTTAAAATGAAAGGTTTTACACATTTCTAAATTTTACTTCTACATCATCTACAAGCATCCGGTTTAAAGGGGATTCCGAACCACTACAAACATCCATGGTACCGCCGGGACTCGAACCCGAAACCTGTGGTACAGAGCGCTAGTGCACTAGCCAATCGGCCATTTAGACCCCAGAACTTTTGTGTAACACAATTGCTGAAATATACATATTATACAAACATCTGAATGATATTGATATCAAGTTTTTATGCTAACAATTTTATTACTTTCTAATAAATATTGTATCTTCAATTTATAAATAAAAATGAAAATTTTACAAGTAATAAAAAATTTCAAATTCTAAAATTAATGTGGATTTGCAATTTTTTTAAAAATGTTTATATTTGATCAGTTGTGTTAGTAGTCTTTTTAATTTTACATTTTCATTGTTTTTAAACTATTTACAATTAAACTAATGGCTTATCATTGGTGTTGCTTGCGCCTTTTTCTGAATTTCTTTTAGTGTCTAGAAAATCTTAAAAGGGTTTTCAAAAAAAAAAAAATGCCAATAATGAATAATATTGATGCTCAGCAACAAAAAAATTAGTAGTGCCGAAAAATAAATAGATTTAATGAGAAAATAATTCTCTTAAAATTAATCACTTATTTTATAGAATTAATTACTTAATTAATTGTATAAAATAAGTGATTAATTTTAAGAGAATTATTATTAAATAAATATTTAAAAAAAATTATTTATTAAATAAATATTTTCCTAACAGCTCATGCGTAGAAAAATTATTTCAGTATGATAATTTTAATTTGTATTTCCTTCTTTTTTTTTTTTAATAGTTTCTGGGGATTTTATCGCATTGCTTTTTTTTTTCAATTTAGCAGAAAAAATCGTTACTAAATGTGATGTTTTATTGAGTTTATTTTGCATCGCTAATGTGAATATGTAAGAAAAAAATATTACTCTTGCATTATGGAGTTTGTCACCATTTATTTATTTAATTAATTTGCATTAATCATTTCGCCTTTAATGAAATGAAATCAGCAAATACTGGTTAGTATTTTAACATGCGAGAAGTTAATATAAAAATTTGCTTTTGAAACGAATTTCTTAACGCATTTTTTATTTATTTCAAGGCATTTATTATTTAAAAGCATTTTTTATTTATTTCAAGGCATTTTTATTTATTACTTTAAGGAATTTTGAATTATTGTGGCAACGTACATTTTTTGTAGCTGTTTAAAAAACTTTAACTTTCAATTCATTTTTCAATGGCTACTATTAGTTCACACTCTCCCTATTTATATCTTGTTCAAATTTTCAATCGCTAATAAAACACTTTTTATTCATCCACTCAAGTTCAAATACAACTTTTTTTTAATTTGCAGTGGATGACACTTAATGTAAATACAGTTTTTTCAAATATTAATTCATTCATTAAATTTAATTAATTAATTAATATTGTTTTTAGATTTAAGTTTCATATATCTAATAATAGATGGCGCCAGATGTAAGAGGAAAAGTTCAACTTTATTTGTATTTTCTCCAATATAGTGAAAAAAAAAAAGTCGGAATTGACTTAATTTTTTTTTAAATTACTTGTTTTTAACAAATTACTTCTCAAATGCAATTTATGTGTTCTGTAAATATGGTTCTTTGTAGTTCATGATACAATTATTTTTTTTATGTTACTTGTTACTTTTATACATCGGAAAATCCATGTCAAAATACATCCAAAACTTCATCATAGATTATTTTTTAAATTTACTTTTTACTGTCTGTAAAAGAACGTGACTGCCACTGGATAATCCTTTTGCTCTTGGATTGAATGCTCGCCTTATCTTCTGTGTAAAAGGCAATTTTGCTGTAAATTTTGAAATTTATTCCTATGACACCTGGAACATAATTTTCTTTCGTTATTATTTATTATTATAGTTATTTTTTTTTTTTTTTATTTTTTTTTCCCTATATATCTAAATTTCTCTCTAAATTATGAAAAACTGTTTTAATTCATTTAGCACATTTTAATTTGGTAAAAGAAATGGTGGTTACCAGAATTTCTTAAAAATTTTTTTGCATTTTTTTATTTTTATTCAATAGAGTCAATACTGATGTAATACATTTATAGTACAGTGTCGAGACTGTCGAGATGTTTAGTAAGTATGCGTAATGCTTGCAATGTAAATATACATGTATATACAGTATAACTAACCGGGAATAAAATGGAGTTAAAAGAGTGATTTTGTTACGGTGTTCAAATAAGGTTAACTGAGTAAGTAAATAAGCAAATATACAGATGGAGATAGAATGGAAGACGCTTTGCAAATAAAGGAATTTTGCTAGAATGGGAAACGCTTTGTAAATAAAGGAATTTTGATAGAAGGGATGATGCTTTGTAAATAAAGGAATTTTGATTGAATGGAAGCCTTGTAAATAAAGGAATTTTGATTGAATGTAAGATGATTTGTAAATAAAGCAATTTTAATAGAATGGAAGATGCTTTGTAAATAAAGAAATTTTAAAAGAATGGAAGATGCTTTGTTAATGAAGGAATTTTGTGTTTAAATTAAAAGTGTGATCACTTTTTGGCTTAGAGAATTCCATAGATTCATATCATGCAAGTCAAGATTTTTAAATTATCTTATGGCTAACTCATCGAATTTCCTGAGTCAGATCGTGTCGCAATTCAGCAAATGAAACTGATCAGATAGTTTATACTAGGCGTGGATACATGAAATCCATAGGTTTAAAAAAATCCTTCCCATAGATACTTTCCCTTATAATCCTTCTGTGAATATTCGCTAAATGTGAATACAGTATAACATGCCATTTCCCAGTATTATTGCAGATTTTATTTATGTATACACCACAACAAATAATGTAGTATTGAAACTCGTAGCAGCATTGAAAATTAATTTTCTCATCATCACACATTTATCTTCCATCGATACACTAATTCATAAGTTTATTGTTGGTGCGGGGGCATTGATTAGCATGTGTGCGTCAATAACCGTCGATCTAATTAGAGCTGTATTCTATCTCTATTTATTTACTTCCCGGCTGATCATTGTCTGCAACACGCCCTTTTTCTCCGAACCACACCCGCTCATTAATTGCTGAGGGATTTCTGCCCAGGAACAATCATCGATAACCAACTTTTCCTTGAAGCAATTTCCTTTTGCTCTTGCCTGGATAACAATGAAAAGCAAACCTAATTTTAAACCGATGCATTCATTTTCAATGCACAGCCACTGAAATGTATATGTGGAGATCGAACCTCTTACATAATGAAATTCACAATTGGGTCCGAGTTAAATGTTCAATGTTTTCCATTCATTTACCGACCAAACTTGCATTTCCAGCATAATGAATCTTATTGCTTTCATTGTAAACTTTTTTTGTTTCGCTCTTTTGAAATTAAAGATTTATTTGTAATCAGATGTTTCATATTAAATAAATTTGGTTTGATTTAGTGAATCTCCGTTCAAATCTGTTGGTAATCCTATTTCAGAACTTCATTACAGTTCCAATATGGATATGCTACCGTGCCCAAAATGTAAGACCAATTTTTTTTTTTTTTCAAAAACTCTTTATTTATTCTTCTAAATTTATTTCATCGCATTCATGTATTTCATACGTTTCCACAAACAAAATTGAATGCAAGTTCTTTGCTCAATGAATTCAGACATTTCAAAAATCGCTGAAATTAGCGTCTCACAAAGCCAAGCGTAACTCAAACACTGATGAATATTTTGGCGTCAAATTTCGGACATATGTCAAGGACAGTGCCAGAAACCTAAAAAAGTAAAAAAATTTGAAATTCCATAAGCCCCGGTAATTTTAAATTGAAAATTGATCTTACTTTTTGGACACGGTAGTAAGTCAGGAGTTTTAAGTTATCTAATAGATAACTCATTGTATTTTTGAATTGAATTCAATCGGATCGTTTCGGAATCCAGCAAACGAAATTGATCAGATTGTATATGCTAGGCATGGATCCGTAAAATCCACAGGCCGGAAAAATCCTTCCCATGGTTACGTTCCCTTAAATTCCTTCTGTGAATATTAGCTAAATGTGAATGCAGTATGGCAAGTCATTTCCCTGTATTATTGCTGAATTTATTTATGTATATACCTCGGCAAATTAGCCAGTATTGAAAATTAATTTTCTCATCATCGCACTTTTGTCTTCCATCGATACACTAATTCATAAGCTTCTTGTTGGTGTGTGTGTGTGGGGGGGGATTGATTAACATGTGTGCGTCAATAACCGTCGATCTAATTAGAGCTGCATTTTATCTCTATTTATTTACTTTCCGGCTGATCATTGTCTGCAACACACCCTTTTTCCTGCATGAACCGCACCCGCTGATTAATTGCTGAGGGATTTCTGCCCAGGAACAATCATCGATAACCAACTTTTCCATGAAACAATTTCCTTTTGCTCTTGCCTGGATAACAATGAAAAGCAAACCTAATTTTAAACATTCATTTTCAACTCACAGCCTTCCGAAATGAATATGTGGAGATCGAACCTCTTACATAATGAAACTCTCAATTGTGTCCGAGTTAAATTTTCAATGTTTTCCAGTCATTTACCGACAGAACTTTCATTTCCAGTATAATGAATCTTATTGCTTTCATCGTAAACTTTATTTTGTTTCACTCTTTTGAAATTGAGAATTTGTTTGTAGTCAGATGTTTGATATTAAATAAATTTGGTTGGATTTAGGGAATCTCCGTTCAAATCAGTTGGTATTCCCTATTTCAAAACTTCATTGCAATTCCAATATGGATATGTGATATATGTTTATGACACAAAGTTAATTATCCTTTCCATTTGTTAGCCTGACGAATTAAGATAAGTACAAATTGTACTTAATATAAGAGCGAATTGAATTTAAAAGAACGAATTGAACATAAGATAAGAACGAACTGAACTTAAGATAAGAACGAATTGAACTTAATACAAGTACGAATTGAACATGAGATAAGAATGAATTGAACATAATATAAGAACGAATTGAACATAATATAAGAACGAATTGAGCATAAGATAAGAACGAATTGAGCATAAGATAAGAACGAATTGAGCATAAGATAAGAACGAATTGAGCATAAGATAAGAACGAATTGAGCATAAGATAAGAACGAATTGAATTTAATATAAGAACGAATTGAACTTAATATAAGAGCGAATTGAAAAGATAAGAACGAATTAAAACATAGGAACGAATTAAAAAGATAGGACCTAATTAAAAAGTTAGGAACGAATTAAAAGATAAGAACGAATTAAAAGGGTAATAACAAATTGAACATAAGAACAAATCGAACTTTATAAGAACGAATTGAACATAAGACAAGAACGAATCGAACTTTATTAGAACGAATCGAACTTTATTAGAAAGAATTGAACTTATGATAAGAACGAATCGAACTTATGATAAGAACGAACTAAACTTAAGATAAAGTTTAATATCTCGATTATTTATTTAAGATATATGTACCTTTTGGCTTATGTTTTCAAAAACTTTCTAACTGAAATTTTGCATTAACTACTAGATGATATCTAAAGTGGGTATATTTTGTATGTAATTTAAATTGTATCAACATACGTGTTCCAGTATATTTTTATTTTTTATAATATTTTTATTGAAAGTATTTAATGAGCAATATTGGCGTAAATACTTTCACGCTACGGTCAATGAACTGGAATGACATATTAAAGCGATCATTTTAATCGATCGGCCCATTTAATAAAACATATTCTGCATACCATTTATTATTAATAGCACACCATTTATTATTATTCTTAACAGTTTCATTTATTAAGCATATTCTTAAAATAATAAATACAAAAAATACTTCACAAAGGTGTTATTGACTATAGGTATTGAGTTTAAAGATTTGAAATAAAAAAAATTATAATGGACATATATTCATGAACCAACTAATGTTCTCTAAGAATTATTATTGAATTTTAAATACTCAACTGAATATTTACAAATAATACCACACATTGAAGATCTTTTTTTTTAATATGAAAATTAGAGAAAAATTGTAGTAGCGATGTCATCTTGTCTGATAGTATATTTATAATCAAGAAGATTTTAACAAAAAAGTAAATACCGTGATTTATATTTAAATAAACAACATTTACGAAGGTATGTAGATTTAAAATATCACATAACATTCTAGAAAAAAATGATTCATTAATTAATAAACTTATTAAAATTCGTTAATTCTCTTCAATGTCATATATTTAATTTATATTAAAATTCTATGCATGTTGTTTAGTTATTCCTACAGTTTTCAGATGAGGCTTGTTTTACTTGATGTGATGTCATAAAAATAACTCACTTATTGAATCAATTAAAGGAACTATTGATAGTGCCCATTAATTTTCAAACCTTGGATCTGAAATTTAATGTTACAGTACACTCATGTCCATAAATTAAGGATAATTCAGAATCACACAGAAATTGAACTCTAATATAAAAATTTCACCTGTAGAATTATCACACACATCTTGAAGAAGAATATGCAAATTACAGGAAACAACCAGATGGCGCGGATAGTACGTCACAATGACGAGAGTGTAAGAGAGGGGTATATAAGGAATGGTGGCAAAGAAGTAAAATTGTTCACAAGCGCTTTAAAAGCCTTTCAGTGCAATAACCGCGTAGTTATGGCACAAAGGAAGCATTTGGATGATTTTTTACGTGGTAGAATTATCGGATGACTGGAATGTGGACGTACCCAGCTGGAAGTATCCGACGAACTTTTAATCGCCCAGAGTGTCATCTCCAGGCTTTCGCAACGATTCCAAGATGATGGTAATGTGAGTAGATGTTACAGCATAGGTCGCCCATGAGTTACAACGCCGAATGAGGACCGGTATTTAGCAGTTATTGCCAAAAGAAACAGACGGAGCACAGCATCATACCTGTCTCGTCAGCTCTCTTCAGCTACCGGTACGACAGTTTCAAGGCAGACCGTGTACAGACACTTAGGGCACATTGGTCTATATCCTCGTAGGCCTGTCAGATGTGTTCCACTTACCGCAACTCACTGTCGCCTGCGATTAACCTGGAGTAGAGAGCATGCGTTGTGGACACCGCAACAGTGGTCTTGTGTGATGTTTTCCGACGAGTCCAGGTTTAGTTTGCAGTCTGATTCTCGCCGGACTTTCATATGGAGAGCGCTAGGTACCCGTTACCACTAAGAGAACACCATTGAACGACACCGTTACGGTGGTGCAGGATGGCTCGTTTGGGGAGGAATTATTCTTGGTTCCAGAACTGACCTACATGTTCAGAGTGTAACGATGACAGGCCACATCTATCGGGATGTCATTCTGGAACAACATGTACGTTTGTTTCGGGGCGCCATGAATTTCTGTTTATGGATGACAACGCCCGTCCTCACCGTACAAACATTGTAGACGAATGCCTTCAATTGGAGGATATCACCCGTATGGATTGGCCAGCATACTCACCGGACTTGAATCCAATAGAGCATGTGTGGGATATGCTTGGCCGACGAATTGCAGCCCGTCAACCCCCTCCCACCTGTCAACCGGAACTTCGGAGGGCATTGCTTGATGAGTGGTGTAATATTCCCCAAGATCTGATTGATAATTTGATGCTCAGCATGCCTAGGCGTTGTAAGGCCTGTATTGCATCGTCCGGGAGACATACTCCATATTAACCATCATACTAACCATGTTATATTGTTTTTGTAAATAGGTTCTTTTTTGAAATTTGCTCCAGGGAGTAAAAATCGCAATTTTTATTAATTATGTCAAACATACAGCATTTGTTTTGCTCTTTACCTTTTGTTTAATAAATCGACTTTACAAATAAGTCAAATTTGTTTTGCTTCTGTCTCTTTCTTTGCCTGAACTTCATTATCCTTAATTTAAGGACATGAGTATATTTAAAAGAATTGATTTATAAAACCACTTGCCTGACACATAGCCAGATAGTTATGTGCATAACTAGCATGCAGGAAGGGTCAAGTCAAAATCCGGTTTGTAGTATACGTTGCAGGGGGGTCTGATGGCAGAGTAGCTGGCGCTCTGGCACTCGATACCCCAAATTTCGGGTTCGAATCCCGGCGATGCCATGGATGTTTGTAGTAGTTCGGAATCCACTTTAAGCCGTAGATACGGCTCATATGACCGTAGAGCGTCACAGAACTCAATCAGACTGCTCCTCACCCACGTTATCCCCCAACTGTAAAGGGGCAACTCAGCTCTAAGCACAGTGATGTAGTGTGGTGTAATAGTAATAGTATCCGTTGCAGTCACTGTTTTTAAAAACGCGACGATTCTATAATAATTGTAATTGCGCATGCTAAGTACAAGGCAGGTTGGGTTTTTTTTCGGGGGGCGGGGGGCTTTTCCGTGTTTTCTTTGATATGAAACACAAATGTGGTTAGTTAACCTCATGTTTGGGAACAATGTCCACTCTTCATCTTTTATCGGTGGGTTGATCGTGACCTACGTAAATGGAAGGGAAAGCTCACTAATAGTCAACTAGAAAAGAAAAAAAGACCGATTTTAATATTCTCTCTTTAAAATAGTTGGAAATGCTTCAGACATAAAGGGATGAAATGGTAATAAATGAAAAAATTTAAATAGCTTACAGATATGGAATTATTTTATAAATACCATTAAAAAAGACTGCATTACTGTCTTGGGGATAATCACTGCATAACCCATAAATGATGTGAGAATGCATCTTACCTATTAAAGTATTTTAAAATAACATTATTAAAACAAGACAAATAAAGAAGCTGTTTCTTTTCAAAAAACCACTTTCTTAATTGCCTGTTTGCTTTATTTATCCGAAGCTTTTCCGCACATGGAATTTTTTTATTTATTATTATTATTATTTTTTTTTTTTTTTTTGAAAACATACTTAAAAGCAAAAAACAAAAGTGTAAAATTCCTCTTCTTCTTAATACATACTGAATAAACGTAACAGTAACTATGAAAGAAGTAGTTTTTTTTCTGTAGCTTGTGTGAGCAAAGGCCATTAGGAAGATTCGAACAAAAATGTTTCATTATCAAATGAAGAAGGTTTAACTACAGAGAATTGGATTCTTGTATTTGAAATTCCGAACGAGATGAATTAATCGAATGTAAATAAATTCATTTCGTTACGTTAATTCTTTTGGCTTAATTAAATATTTTCTCGTCCATTTATTTATTTATTTTCATTGCGAGGATTTAAAGATTATTTTAGCTCGAATGGCTGATATTTAAATTGTCAAGAAACAACATATTTAAGAGCTACAGAAAAGTAAATTCATCTAACACTAAATATTTTTTTAAATACATAAATGCAAATTAAAGTATTAAATAACTAAAATAAATTTCAGTATTTCAGTAATTTAATATATGAGGTATTTTTTACTATATAATTATATAAAAATAAGTTTCGAGTTTATAGTTTGGTTTATAAGACAAACTTGTGGTTTAATAATAATACATGTTGTTATTCCCGCAGTTTCAAAATTAGGCTTGTTTTACTTAAAGCAATATCATAAAAATAATTCAGTTAGTGAATCGATCAAATGAACGGTTGATTGTGATTACTCATTTTCAAATTTTGGATCTGGAATTGGATGTCGCAGCACAACATTATTTAAAAGTATAGGCTTCTATAACCACTTACCTGACACGTAGTCAGGTAGTAATGGGCAAAAGTAGCATGCTAGTTTAAAATCCGCTTGGTCGTATCCTTACAGTCACTGTTTTCAAAAGTGCGAAGACTCGATAATAATTGTAATTCCATGTGTTAAGTATAAGGCTGATTAGCTGGTGAGTATTTACCGCTTTTTTTTCATATGAAATGCAATTGCACCCAGTGAAACGGCTGTTTGGAAGACAATGTTCATCCTTCTTGTTCCATCGGTGGGCTGATCGTGACCTACGTAAATGGAGCAGGAAGCCCACTGATAGTCTACTAGAAAAGAAACAAGTAATATGAAAAAAAAATTTTAAGTGAATTCCTCTAAATTCTGATGCCATCTGTTGGTAGATATGCAAAATTAAATCTAAAAAAAATAAATAAAATTAATTAAATTTAATTACTGAATTAATATTTGAAAAAACTGCATTAACATCCAGTGTCATCCACTACAAGTTCAAAAAAAATGTATTTGAACTTGAGTGGATGAATAAAAAGTATTTTATGAACGATTGAAATTTGAACAAGATATATATAGGAAGAGTGTGAGCTAATAGTAGGAACTGAAAAAAAACAGGTTTTAATATTCTCTCTTTAAATGAGCTGAAAATGCTTCAGACAAAAAAGAATGAAATGGTAATAAATGAAAAAATCTAAATAGCTTACAGATATGGAATTATTTTATAAATACCGTTAAAAAAATGCATTACCGTCTTGGGGTTAATCACTGCATAACCCAGAAATGATGTGAGAATGTATCTTACCTATTAAAGTATTTTAAAATAACGTTATTAAAACAAGACAAATAAAAAAAGCTATTTTTCTTTTCAAAAAACCACTTTCTTAATTGCCTGTTTGCTTTATTTTTCCGAAGCTTTCCCGCCCTACACTGTCTTGCCTGCTCATGGAATTTTTTATTTATTTTTTTGAAAACATACTTAAAAGCAAAAAACAAAAGTGTAAAATTCCTTCTTCTTCTTAATACACACTGAATAAACGTAACAGTAATTATGAAAGAAGTAAATTTTTTTTTTGTAGCTTGTGTGAGCAAAGGCCATTAGGAAGATTCGAATAAAAATGTTCCATTATCAAATGAAGAAGGCTTAACTACAGAGAATTTGGATTCTTGTATTTGAAAATTCCGAACGAGATAAATTAATTGAATGTAAATAAATTCATTTCGTTAACGTTAATTCTTTTGGCTTAATTAAATATTTTCTCGTCCATTTATTTATTTATTTATTTTCATTGCGAGGATTTAAAGATTATTTTAGATCGAATTGCTGATATTTAAATTGTCAAGAAACAGCATATTGAAGAACTGCGGAAAAGTAAATTCATCTGACACTAAATATATATTTTTTTAAATCTAATAAATAAATTGAAATGAAACTGTTAAATAATTAAAATAAATCTTAGTATTTCTGTAAATTAATATACGAGGTATTTTTTACTGTAAAATTATATCAAAATAGGTTTCGATATAGTTTGGTTTGTAAGACTAGCTCGTGGTTTAATAATAGTACAATTTGTAGTTAGAAGGTTCGATTAACACAGATGGTGTATCCTATGCAATCACTGCTTTGTGTAAAAGAATAAATGTGGAATTTCCAACAGCATTGCCTCTTATTAACAAAAAGTCTGTTACCTAATTAGAGTTTTTTGATACACTACACAAATGAGAGGGGTGTCGAAAATGCTATCTATCTAGAACTTTTTAAATTATTCATCAAGTGAACTCTTTACAACTTCACTGAACTGTAACCATACTTCGGTATAAGCTTTTTTATCACTGGACTTTAGAACTTTCTTGTTGGTAGTCTCCCGTGGTAGACACGGGTTTCTTATGTCTGCATTTCTATTATTTTTGTGTGTCATTTCGTTAATGTAATATGTAAATAAAAGTATTGTAAATATTTATTTGAATTGACTAACTACAACCAGTCCTTTTGAATATCTCATTATTGCAATAAGTTGAACTAGAAAGGTAAGAGAATTCTTATATGAAAAGTTTGGCGAATTGTATTGGTGAGGTAAAATATATAAATAAAGGGGGATAATATTTGAAGGCCCTTCCAGAAATCGTCATCCCTTACAGTATGAGGAACAAAGTTAAATCCACAGATTAAGAACAGCTTAAACAGATTAACATATCATAAGGTAAGTTTCAAAATGTGTTTCTAACAATGAAATATACTTAACTTTAATTTAATATATATTAATATTGAAATTTAAAAGACATTAACTTTAAATTATATTCCATATTGCTAATTTGTATTTTGTGCTATTGATTCTACTCCACAATTACTATTTTCTATACACTACTGATCCTACTCTACAACTGTTATTTTTTTATACACCATTGCTGCTACTCTATAATTATTATTTTATTCTATACACTACTGATTGTATTCTATAATTATTATTTTATTTACACTACTGCTCTTACTCTACAGTTATTATTTTATTCTATACACTACTGCTCTTACTCTACAGTTATTATTTTATTCTATACATTACTGCTCTTACTCTACAGTTCTTATTTTATTCTATACACTACTGCTCTTACTCTACAATTATTTTTTATTCTATATGCCATTGTTCTTATTCTATAATTATTATTTTATTTTGTATACTATTATTTCTGCTCTATAATTAATATTTTATTTTGAGTATTGTTAATTTTATACTTTGTTATAATTTTATTCTGTTTTTACTAATCCTACTCTATAATTTACGATTCAATTTTGTCCATAATTAATTCTACTTATACAAAATGAAATATTCATGATAATTATTAAATCTACTCTACAATGAATATTTTATTTTGTATTTTATTAAATTTACTTTTCAGTGAATGTTTTATACAAAATAAAATATTCATTTCATAGTAGATTTAATAATATACAAAAATATTCATTTTAGAGAAGAATTAATAACATACAAAATATTATTAAATCTACTCTACAATGAGTATTTTATTTTGCTTATTATTAAATCTATTCTACACTGAATATTTTTTTCCTATATTACTAACTCTACACTTCAATAAATAATTTATTCTACATATTTTACATATAGTACATACTCGTATAATGTGGTGTGGTGTAGTAGTAGTGGTTAATGTTATTCTACATATAATACATATTTTTAATTTTACTTTATAATTAATATTTTATTATTATTATAATTTTTATGTTAAAATTCAAAATTACTTGCAATATTTCTTATAGACTTCAAGGTTTGATGATAAAATTTTATAAAATCTTCTGTATATTAAAACAGCATAAAAGTTATACTTCAAATTTTTATTTATTAATTCCTTTTTTATATCAGTTTTTCTTCCTACCTTTTTTTTTTCTTAACTAAGATTTCCATTTTGTTGAGACTTTTTATTTCCGCGTGGTTCAAAGCAAACAAACTGATGGATGTCCGTGGTTCACGGAATAAAATGTTACTTTCCTTAAAATCAATATTTTGAATAATATTAAGATTTTTTTTTTTTTTATCATCAGAAACTTATGTTTTTTTATAGTAAAGTTTCTGGAAAAAGTTAGAAATTCTAAAAAAAGTTCTAGCCCATGCTTTAATTTTTTTTTTTTAATTTACAGTTATACTTTTTTGGTTGGTGAATTTTAATTTGCAGGATTAGATTTTATATTTTGAAATAGTTTAAATGATTAACATCTAACTATAAAAAGTTAATATTTTAATTCCTGTCTTAGTAAAAACAAAGAAAGATTTTAGAAAATTGAAATTTCAAATAATTTTTATTATTCAAAAAAAAAAAAAAAAAAAAAAAAAAAAAACAATGTTTTGACTGAGACTGCATTTTTAATGTTGTCTGATGTCTTAAGGATTTTATAGCGTTTCTGTTCTTGAATTTAAATTCTTTTTTTTTCTTTGTTTTCAACTCCAAATCACTTTATTTTAAATGAGATATTTCAATAATAATATTCAAAATATTCCTTTGAATGATATTCAGTTACTTATCAATGGAGCGTAAAATGATATGAATTTCATTATACAATAAAATTTATTGGATACTATATTTATTTCAGTATAGTTGGAATTTAAAGACTAGAGAAAAAGATTGTTCATGGGATTTTCACAATATACACAAATAAAATTTACCATAAACTGTAAAATAAATCGAAGAATAAATACTATCCATATTTCACATAAAAATAGTTATATATACCAAAAGTTTATAGTAATAGGGTAATTTCTATCAAACAATACGGTATCATTTATTACGCGACTAAATATATCGTAACTTTTATTTTCAATACGCTAAATATTTATTTTTACTATAAATATTTATGTACTTCAGAATATAATAAAAGCCGTATAGAATCATATTTATGGATGATTTATAAATTTAAACGGGAAAATCAAAATAATAATCGAAACAAAATACAAAAAAAATTAAATAAATAAATAATAGTAAATACAATATTCTAAGGTTAAAATATATTTTAAAATATTAAATTTTCAAAATAGGACTATAACTGTCAGTGGATTTAATAAAATTGTTACCATTTTAACTCAGCGATTTCGTTTTTTATTAGCATGTTTTTATATAAAAACTAAAATTATCTGAAACGTATATAACGCTTCCTTTCAATGTTTTTAGATTGAAAATTTCTTGTATGAATTGTGTACTGTACAATTATTGTGATAAATAATTTTATTAAAAGTAGAAATAATGGAGAGAAATAGAAATAGATAATGACGGAAAAATAAATTGACAATAATAATTAAACATTATGAAAATAATAAATAATTACAAATGATAAATAATAAAATTAATAAAAAAAAATAGAGCAATACGATGAACTGAAAAGTTTCTCATTGATAATCTCATATCTACATATGCAAGAGAGTGGGCTGTAAAGTTTCCAGCGTGATATATGTATTAAGTAGAATCTTTATGCATATTAAGTGCATGTAACAGTAGTGTTTAGATATTGCAACTATTGTCAGTTTGTGCTTCTGATAAACTATTTTTATAAATTACAAATTACGATTTGTGATAATTAACCAAATTTCAGATATTTTTTATGATTTACTTGTAGCCATTTGAATTGATTGATACTAAAGAGAAACAACTATTTAGTACAATGCATCATAAAATTTTTAAATCATACCGATTTAATAATTTTAATTTGGAATGAGTGGTGTTAATAACAGAGAGAATAAAAAAAAGTTCAATTTGTGAATTGTCAAGCAGAAAAAGTACATATGTAGGTCGTTAATGAAAATAATATTATATATATATATAAAATATTATTTTCATTATAATTTATTTTCCTATAGAAATTAGTGTTATCAGACACTTTGACTTCCGTTATTTAACACTAGTATATTAACGTTGACCCACATTTTCTAACATTTGAAGATTTGCCCCCATTTGCCAACACTAGTAGATTTATCCACACTTGCCAACACTAGTAGATTTATCCACACTTGCCAACACTAGTAGATTTATCCACACTTGCCAACGCTAGTAGATTTATTCACACTTGGCAACACTAGCAGATTTATTCACACTTGGCAACAATAGCAGATTTATCCACACTTGCGAACACTAGTAGATTTTCCCTCATTTGCCAACACTAGCAAATTTTCCCTTATTTGTGAGTCATGTGGATCATGTCCATGCAGATCTATCGACTCTACACCTCACAGTACAAAAATTGTTTTGATTACAAATAAAAATATAAATTCGAAACCACATACCTTTACAACTAGCTTCTAACCTTTACTTCCCGCAAAATCAACTGACATACTTATAAAATATAGTGTCGATTGAAGTTGAGAAAAATATTGGTGAAGATCTTCTTGCGCGAACGTGTGACTGGCCATTTAGACATCATCTCACATCCTTCGCTGACGCGCGTTTAACCCTTTAGCATGGGCTTTGTATCCCGCGCTGGAGCGATATTGTTAACGAAACTGCTGGGCCCTCAATGGCCAATTGTCTGCCGTCAGTGCCACAGGTTTTGGGTACAAGTCCCGGTGGTCCCTTGGATATTTGCAGTGGACTGGGATCCACTTTAAGCCCTAGGTCCCTGTCGCGACTGCAGAGCGTCGCGGAGTCCTGTCAGGCTTCTCATCCACCTCATTCCAAAAATGAATAAGGGCAACTCAGCTCTAGGCACTGTGATGTGGTGTGGTGTGGTGCGGTGTAGTAATAGTAGTTACGAAAGTGTTAACAGGTGCTATCCAAAAAAAAAAAAAAAAATTACTCAATCGATCGTGACCATTTTGTTCCTGTTTGACCTGTTTTTGCAACCCCCTTTCAGTTCAATATGCAAAAATTGTAAACAAAATATGAGAAACTAAACAGAATTAGAATAATACATTCGCTGTTAAGATAAAGTATAGAATGATGTTATTCAACTGACATAAGCATAAGTTAACTGAAAAGTATACGATACAGAAAGAGTAAGCAATAGTTATTGAAACATAATATGGCGTGTTAAACAAAATATTATGACACCGTTCAGTTTATGAAGTATGAAATATTAGCAACTGAGTTCACATGATGAGAAGTTTTGTAAAAGATAAGATTATAATACCCGGATCACATTTTTCTAAGCAAGCTATTGCATTTCATCTACAATGTCTTTCCTTTGGATTTACCTTCGCATTCAATTACTAATTTAGACAATCCCTCTCTTTAAAAAAACCCCAATTATTTACATTACGATCTGATTTTTATGATCAGGTGATTCATCCAAATCCAGAAAATAGACCCCCATTTAGCACTGCAGCAGAGGGTTATTTATTTTTGGGATACGAGAGAGATTGTTCCCGACAATTACTTTCATCCTCCCCCGTAAGATACATTAGCAGCGGACGCACTCTCTGTCCAAAGAATGTCACCCAATAACAATGTTTCCTTGGCCTCCTTCCAACGCCCCGAGTCACCAAGTTTTTTTTTTTTTTTTTTGCTTGACGGCGGAAGGGAAAAGAAGTACCTGACATGCACTACGTGGGAAGCCGCTCCACTACGACGAAATGTGTTGTCGAGGGAGGAATAATACTTAAAAGATATCTTGACCGATACTGGCAGCAAGGAAAGGACGTTCCCGAATTCGTTGTGTGCTGTGTACTTTTTTTTTTTTTTTTTTTTTTACTTTCTTGTATGTAGGAGTTTTGAACATAAATGCTCCAGTTCAGAAGTAGGGCGATCCAGTTTGCTTCAAATTTCCGTTTATCAAATATAATTAAAATAATTGTGCATTAGAGGATGGGTAACAAGATGGATTTCATAGGGTGAAAAATTATCGAAAATTATACGCAAAGTCTCAAAACAAATCATAGTATCACAGTATCAAAATATCAAAATAGTATCAAAATATCAAAAAATCATAGTATTATTTCTAGGGGAAAAAAAGGCTATGGTTCATTTCTAAAATATCTCAGAGGATTTAACCATTTAAGAAGATGATTTTTATTGGTGTAGATAAAATGAAGAGTCATTCCGTCATGCAATTAATATTTTTAACAGACTCATAACATCTTTAAATCCTCTCTAGAAAATTTTGCATTCTTCTTCTTTTTCATTGGCGCAACAGCCTCATTGTGGGCCAAAGCCGTCTGCCTACTAACAGATTTCGGGAGAGGACATGTTTTCTTTATAGGGGTTGGGTTGTCAGCCCTTCGTCCAACGTTCTACAGTCCTATTAGACCGGGGCCTACGGTTTAAAGTGGGTTCCGAATCACTGCAAACATCCAGGACACCGCCGAGACCCGAACCCGAAGCGAAGTTCATTCCTAATTAGTGGTACAAAATATTCATAAGACAAAGATTTTGTAGACATTCGTCTACTATTAGCTGTATAATAAAATAGTATTAGCCAATATTTTATGTAGTATTAGCTAGATATTTTATGATTATTTCTAAATAAGCTTTATTTGTAAAAAAATTATTATTTGCAAGCAATTTTCTCTTTATTTCGCTTTTTTCTAATAAGCTAGTTGCTATTATCTTTTATATAAAATGAATTACAATTGCGATTTTTGAAAAATAAATATAAAAAAAGAGTGTTGTTTATAAAAAAAGAGGTCTAAATTGCCTTGGGTGTTGTGTATTGTCTACTTTTTGTTTTGTTCAAAAAAACAGTTACTGATGTTTTTTGAGTTAAAAAAGAATTTTTGTCCCTCAGGTTTTTCAAACATTTTAGTCACTCGTATTTCTAAAAAAATCACTTAAAACTCTTTTTTAATGTCGAAAAACTGAAACATCACATCTTTCTATACTTCAAAAATTTTCTTTTGACAAAAAAAAAGCGGTTTTTTAATTCGTGATTGAATATTCCGTAGAATTGCAAGAAAATTATAAGCCAAAAAAATTTTTAAGCTTTTTATTATAAACCAAAAAAATTTTAAATTCCTTTGTAAGAAATTCGAAGGGAACGAAAGAAATTTTTTTTTCTTGAGAAGTATTGCTGCATTAAAATTTGAGTACCTTTGTAAGTATAAGTTACTCTGATATTCAAAAATTGTTGTTTTAATTTTTTTATACACGAATAAAAATTAAATATATATGACTTATATAAAATATTTATGACTATATGACTTATTTTTTCTTTTCAATTAAGTACATCAATCCATTTGCTCAGTCAGAATTTATTAGGGATTAGACTATTATATTAGTTATTTAATTATAAAAATGAATATTGCGATAAAAGTTAACGTTGTTCTTTTTAAGATCAACAAACACATATTAACTCAAATTGAATTTTCATATATTGAAAAAAAATATAGGAAAATGTAGTCTACATTGATTTACGTTTAAATTGCTTTACAAATTAACTTTTCCAATTTCAACACTTAAGAATTGACGTTAGTTGATAAAATTATCGTTATTAATAAATAAATCCTTCCTCTACTAATTGATTAACTGTTTCACTTATTTTTTGCGAAATATAATATTCTATTTAAATTTTCATTTTCTGTTTGATGTCCGGAATTGAATTTTCTGAAAATAAATTACTAATATTTATGTTGAACTTTAAATGCGATACTTATATATTTTTAAAAAATATCTTTTTAAAATTTTTTTCACTAAATTATTGGCTCAGTTCAACAAAAACTGTTATAAATAAAATAAAGATTTTGTTTTCTTAATTGGTATTAATTCATGTTGATGTGATTTTGAATTAAATTTTTAAGAAAAAATTAATCCAATGGAAATTAAATATTTTTAGTTTAATAACTACATAATTTATTCTTATTAAATTAAAAGAGCTAAATTTATTAATTTGATAGAATAAGTAATTTTAGAATTTTAGTATAGTTTAATTTAGTAATTTATATTTTTATATCACATGGATTCGTAAACGGTGTTAATGAGCTTAGTTCAGAAAATAAAAAAAAAATCACTACTTTTTTTATATTTTTAATTCACTGACTTCTGACAAAATTTAGCATTTCTCATATAAGTTAAATAAATCGTAATAAATAAGTTTGGAATAAATGTTATTGTTTCTTACATTGTGATTAAAAAAAATAATTTTTGTTTGTTAGCAATTTCATTATTAAGAATTCATTATAATTACAATTTATTAAAATTTCATTATTAAGAATTCATTATAATTACAATTTATTAAAATTTCATTATCAATTAAATTATTAATTTAATTATCACATTATATTATATTATTTATCGTATTGTGATTAAAAAACAATTTATTTTTGTTTATTAACAATTTCCAATACAATAACCTTTGTGCTCGCTCTGACTTGATAGGGAAATTAAAATTACCCTATGCTTTATTATGTACCTTGTTATTCTATGATATGCTTAGAAAAAATCTAATAGTTTTGTTAAGTAGTTCAATAGGTAGTAGTTCGACCATGGATTGTGTGGAAAGATAAACATCCGGTTTGAAGGCAGAAACGGACGGCACGATTATTTGTTAGGGGTGCTAGTCAGATATATACGGCTCAGGACAGTTTTGAGAGGAAAAAGTTTAATAGTTATTGTGGACTTTTGTTCATGATTTTTTTTTTTTTTTTCGTGTTACGTAATTTAAAATTTTAATTATTAAAAACTAATACTTTCTTTATAATTTAAATCTCTCCGAAAATAATTATTTTCCCTGTTACGCTTTCTGTTAAAACGGTCCGATTTGGCAGCTTGCCCATTTTTCAAACTATAAATGGTAGAACTATAGTTTTTTTTATGTTTTTGTTTGTTTAACATCAGTGTTTAACATTAATTAACGATATTTGCCTCACATTTAGGTGTGGTACAGAAAAAAAACTCTGAAAGGTTCCACCAGGTTACATAGGCTTATTATAGATGCGAGACTCTTTACATGCTGTTCCAGTCACTATATAATAGCCTCGTTTTCTGATTGCAGTGACTGCAACGGATTGATGTATGTTACCACAGACCTACGATTCAAAATTTTTTAATATAGTTGAATTAATTTGATTTTGTTTTATACACGTAAAAGCATTATTTTGAGAAGTGGATGAATGGATTTTTTTACTGGCAAAAACGATTTAAAAAACAAACAAACATGAAGCTGAAAATTTAAGCACCTTTACTATATAGTAAAATGGAAAATCGTTAAATTATTTAATAATCTCCTCCTCCAATAATATACATTATACATTAGCGATTACGAAATGTCAAGAAAAAATGATGCTGTTTTTTAAATTTTTAATATCTTTTGTTACATTTATGACGTTATGAAAATGCTATGTTATAAAAGGTGATTGACTAAGCTGCCATTTTATGATTTTTTTATTGCATTTTATATATAAAGCCAATATGGATAGATTATCTGAAAATATTTCCTTTTTTTTTTGTGCAGCTTAATTTATTACCTTTAATGTACCATGGATAAAATCTAATGACATTTTATAATTTTAGCCATAAGATGATGCAAAAATAAATACCTTACTGAAAATAAATTAATTACTTTAAGTTACAAATTCAGAATCCTAACAGTTCATACGAAAAAATATACTTTATAACATTTTAAATATAATATTATAATATTTTATTTTATTTTCATACGAAAAAATATTTTAGGCATTATCAATGTTTTATATGACTTATTTTCTTAGAAACATTGATATTTCTTTCTATATAATTATTTCGGTGCTGTAAGTTTTACTGAAAATGTCACTCTGTAATAAGCATGTGAAAATAAACATAAAATTATGACACAACTATTGCTTCCCATCAAAAATTCTCACAGATCCTTCGACGCGGAATGAGAATCAAAAGGGTTCGAAGGGGAGCAGCACTCATTCTCCTTCTCGCTCCTAGGAGCTGTCAGGAGCAGGCGACTCGCAGGAACAATAAAGCGCCCTGATTAACTCCCGCAAAGGTCAGGCGGTCTCAGTGCGGGCTGTTTTTCATTCACGATTTGTCTGTCTGCACCAGAAGGGTGGGGGGAGGTAGTGCCCCATCCCTCTCCCCACACAAGTCTGTGACGTCAGCTTCTTTAAGGGAACCCGGACATTTGCTGTCTTTTCAAGTGTAGTATTTATTATTAATACATTAGATATGATTGAGGATAATATGGTAAAAAATAATAATGTGAAGAAAATTTTTATTTATTTATTTATTATTATATATTTTTTAATTTTATTATTTGTTCAAGATCTGAATTTGGATGAAAATCTATTTATTTGATGCTACTAAATACAAGATCGTAAGATCAAGTAAAATATTATACAGTTACAAGGGAAGCTATAGATTTTATAGTATATCGCATTGTTTGATTTGCTTATTTGCATTGTGCAATTTGATTATTTGTTGCAGGGCGTCATTTATTAGTTAAATCGTGAGCAAGCAAATCAAACAATGCGATAAACAATCAAATTAAGTAATGTGATAAAGAATTAAATTAAACAATGCGACAAGTAATTAAATCAAACATTGCAAAACAAGCAAATCAAATAATGTAAAACAAGATATTAAATTATATGATATTTTTTAATTTGATTCTTTATCACATTATTTAGTTTGATTCGCTTATTTGCATTGTTCAGTTCGTTTATTAATCGCATTATACGATTTATTAGTTCATTGTTTAGCATGATTCCTTGTAAAGAAGCAAATCAAGCATTACGATAAACAATCAAATTAAATAATATAATAAAGAATCAAATTAAACAATGCGATAAAGAATCAAATCAAACAATGCAAAACAAGATATTAAATAATGCGATATTCTTTAGTTTGATTTTTTATCACATTGTCGTGATATTTTATTCATGCTGTGAAATGTTGACAACTGTTAAAAATAAATAAGAATTGTTTATTTTAGAACAACAAAGTTCATTTATATACAAATTAATTGCATCGCAATTACAAATTACATATAAATTGTAGCTTGGATTAAACTGAATTGCTCCCAACTGTTTCGAAATTAAATGAAGTGTTACTTTCGTTATTTAAACTGTACCTTTCATTTCTTATGCTTCCAGTATTTGAGTTCTGCAGATATACAAAAACATCAATCTTAAACTATTTCGACAAGTACAGAGACGCAATATGTTGCGGATTATTTGTAGACATCTTACAAGTATTTCTGATATACCTTGCTTTTGCCCTTGCCGAATTTCCACCCATTGATATCAGTGTTTTGAGGAACATAGAGTTACGAAAAAAAAATCTTTACTAATCCTCTGTAGATAAGTGCGGCCATACCATGGTGAATATACCGGTTCTTGTTCGATCACCGAAGTCAAGCAGCGCGGTCAGTACTTGGGTGGGTGACCACCTGGGAACACCGCGTGCCGTTGGCATTCACACATTTGGGACCTGAATGGCCGAGTGTTTAGCGCTCTGGCGCTAGGTGCCACAGGTTTCGGGTTCGAATCCCAGTGGTGCCATGGATGTTTGTAGTGGTTCGAAATCCACTTTAAGCCGTAGGTCGCGGTCTCCTATGACTGTAAGAGCGTCACGGAGCAAAAGTCAGGCTTCTACCTACGGGTGCTCCATCACAACAGAAGCTGCTTCCTTCCCCTTCAATCATAAGTACGTATGGGCTCGTGGGCTTGGCCAGCCAAGTGGGATAAGAAACAACAACAACAACATAAGTGCGTCTTTTTAATGCCTATTACAACTTTACCTTATCCATCCTAGAGAAGTCCAATCAACTTTATTACAAGTTTATAACAGTTTTACAGAAGACTTATCAATAGTTTGTTATACTGATGGTAGTAAAATAAATTGCTAACCTACTATTGCATTACCTACGGCATCTATAAAAGTGGTCATAAATTAAAATATCAATTCAGGCTCTTCTTTTCTCTATTTTTATTGCTGATATCCCAACTAATATTAAAATCTTAACTGCTATCTACGCTGCTATCTATACTGCAATACTTTGCAAAAATAAAAACGCTAATTCTTAACTATCACCCTTAGTAATCACCTTAAAGTTCCGTATAACTGTTCTAATAAATGGAAAATTTCTTTAAATGAAGCTAAGACTGAAGCTGCCTTCTTTTTTACTGGAAGTAAACGTAAAAAGCCTGTGATTATGATCAACAATAATATTATCTCTTGGAATAGTCAAACTAAATATTTATGAATTATTCTGAATCAGCATTTAACTTGGAAACAACATTTTCTGTACACCGAAACTAAATTTCGTATTGCCTTCAGAAAACTCTACCCACTTATGAATAGAAATTCTACCATGACCAGGCATAACAAAATTCTTCTTTATGCTGCTAAGCTTCACCAAATTCTCACGTGCGCTTGCCCGGTCTGGTCCTATGCAGCTAAATCTAACTTAAAACGCTTGAAACTTTACAAATATCACTATCCAATAAATTGCCAATGCTAAGTAGTTTATAGGAAATTCTGTTATTTATAAATCTATTAACATTCCTTCTTTAAAAGATTTTCTGAAACACATCTCTATTAAATTTTCTAACACGCTTATAAATCATGAAAATACTACAATCCAGGAGATTGACTTCTACGTTACCAATTACAATTTAGAACGCCCACTCAAAATTTTAATGTAATTTCTAATTATATATATATATATGTGTGTGTGTGTTTCTTTTCTTTTATTTGTTTTTATAAATTATGTTTGTAAGTTAATTTTATTTGCAAATATATTCTGGGCAATTTTTACTGTTTCAACTGTATTTACCCTGTCATATCGGAGATGGAGCCCCTAAGGGCTAAATAGCTCCAAATGAATATGTCAACCAAATACAATTCAGAATTTATAGCGAATATGCCGTGTTTATTGCCCAACAGTTAAGTTAATCGTTAAATTTTCATTAAACTGGATAAATGAGCAAAATGGTCCCTATTCAATAATGAATCATTTGTAATTTGCACGACATCTCTGCCATTATTAGAATCACTGAAAAATATTGCAGCGTGCAATAATATTATTGCTAATATTCAAATAATTCATTGCATCTTTACTGAACAAAATGTAACCGTATTTCTTATTTTAAAATGACGTCCAAAAACAAGTAATATAAAAAATTATTTTTTAAAGTCAATTCCTACCTTTTTTCACCATATTGCAGGAATTCCTTTATAAATAATTTTCATTCATTTTTTTTAGGTTTATCTGGCGCCATCTATTGGTAGATACATGCAACTTAAATCTAAAAAAAAAATATAATTAATTAATTAAATTCAATTAATGAATTAATATTTGAAAAAAACTGTATTCACATCAAGTGTCATCCACTAGAAGTTAAAAAAAATGTATTTGAACTGGAGTGGATGAATAAAAAGTATTTTATGAACGATTGAAAATTTGAACAATATATACATAGGGAGATTGTGAGCTAATAGAAGGAATTGAAACAAGATCAATAACTTGTG
The DNA here is from genome assembly GCA_021605075.1 of Caerostris darwini. NCBI lineage: Eukaryota > Metazoa > Arthropoda > Arachnida > Araneae > Araneidae > Caerostris > Caerostris darwini. Next base: position 49,244 of record BPLQ01012131.1, on the reverse strand, counting down.
AAATGCATTGTACTTAGACTCATCCAATGTCTCCCTCTCTTCTGAAAATACTAAGCATTCATCATTTTTTTTACTGTTTTCGGAATCATTCAGATTATGACTGCACATGGCAATAACTCCTATTTAAAAGGATTTAAATAATTCTTTTCAACAGTAATGCTGGTAGAGTGCAAAATACCAATTACATTTTAAGGAAAGAAATAATTATCCAAAATGTCAAATAATCACCGGACTCGTTCATTCAACTTGTTAATACGAAGCATAATTATGCACTCCTTTGTAAATTCCTACTTTGATGTTTCTTACATCTCTTCTCTATCGTTCTTTGTATTTATTATTCTTTTGTAATGTCATGTGTCTTTATGTAAATTTACCATTTATTTGATGATTTTATTATTTTGTCGTCGATTTCATCGTTAATTACTTTTGTAAGCGTCTTGTTATATTTCGTAGTACACGAGGAGTTTTTGTCAACTTCAATAGAAGAAATAGATATGGTTTTGATCTTTTAGAAATGGATATGAGTATATTTTTAATTAAAAAACAACTCTTCTGGCAGTTTAAATCAATGTTTTACTTTAAAATAAAATTTATTGAATGTCCTTATTGATTTTTTGGTGTCATCAGTTAGCATGAAAAACTGATTACTAGTTTCATACATTATATTTTCTAGATGTGTTCTTTTTGCTTATTGCTTTTCTTTCAATCACTTTTATAAATGTATGTTGCAGTAATAAAATTACGGTATTAAAATTTCACCAAACCTTTATTCAATTTTTGAAGAATTTTATTTATCACCTTTTAGAATCTTGATGTTATATGGAACATAATTTTCGGATTGTTTTGCATATTTTTCTGACTTTTTTTTTTTTTTTTTTTTAAATTAAAGTTAGCAATGCATAAAACAAATTTAAAAAAAAAACCTAGGTAAAACTAGCATTTAAATGAAATAAACAAAGTCATTTTGAATTCATTCCCAAATTATTAACCTAAAGAATTGTATACACTAGGAGAAAATTATATAGAAAGGATTTTATTAGGAATAACTATTTGCAATAATTAGGAATGAATCTAGTTTTGTTGAAATGAATAAAAAAGGCAAATGGGTACAACCCTGCTATAATGAAGCGGATTAGTTTTATGACTTGCAATTAAATATGTGTCTTTGTATGAAAATGAGTTTGGGTCATTTAATATCTCATTAATACGTTCGCAAAACGTTTTTCAGTAATGTGAAGTCTCATTTCCTTTCCGAATCTCAAAACTCTTCTTTCTATATTCCTTTTGTATAAAGGAAATGACAATGCGTTTTAGTTTGTTAGTGTTGTGAGCATATTATTACTTTGACGTAGGATAAACTTTGTTAGATTTTGGGTTGCCATTATTGTTTATCCATTGTTATCGTGTTTAAGTTTAGCCATTGTGTTTAAGTGTTTTATCCATTTGTTATTGAAATATTGATTATATTGTCTACCATTAAAATATATGTTTATGAACTTTGTGTTTGCGTAAGTCTAAAAGCTTAGTTCATTTTCATAAACGATGGTCATTTAAGCTTTTATTTAAATAGTAAATAATATTTATTCATAATACTATTAAAACATTATTGTTATGTAATACTATCAAAACAAAAAAAATAATTGATAAATTATTCTTTTCATTTTTATTATATTACGAAAAGGCGTTTTAAACTAAATTTTGAAGTATTTAATTTTATCATTTGAAGTGTATACGTAATTTTATTATTATTCCATATGATGTCAGAGCTAAGCCTCGTTAGACCACAAGATTGATGCATTACTACTAGTGAAATCGCAATCAATAAAAATATTTATTTAATTAAATCTAGTGTTTTACATTGTTGTCTAATGTGTAAACTAATGTAATGTGTTAATCTAACATGTAGCTATTGATTTTTTTCCTGATTTTTGAGAAAATAAAATAATGATAATGATTATAGTACAATAAATAATAAGGACAAGTAATAACGTCCTTTGAAAAAAAAAACTCTTAGGTGTTTATAAATTATAAATCCAAAACATTTATTGCTTTATATATCTAGGGAGTTGGTTTCACTAGGGCAATCATGCATTTCATTCCCAAATATTGCAGTTAATTTCTTACTTCTAATAAAATACTTTATTCATCCTTTACATTTAACATAGAGAGATAAATCTATTGTGAAAACACGAGGCATGACATTTGAAAAAAATTACGAAGACGTAATTGGCATACTTAAGAAGACACGTGACTTTAAAAAGGACAAATTGGCAATTACATTGACTAATTACATGAGATTTATTGTTCCTTTAATTATACAGATTCTAACAAACAATAAAAAAAATGAAAAGCTCAAAAAAAAAATAAATAAATAAATTAAAGTGCATTGTTTTCTTTCCGATAAATCAATGAAGACTAAAAGTTTTTCCTGAAAGCTTGCTCCGGAATCTTTTCCCTCAAGTGATATTCAATTGATTTGTTTCAAGATTTTTTAGAATAAAAACAGTTCCAATGTTTATTCTTCTATTGGTAATCCTTAAGTTGAATCTGTAAGCATTATATGTTCAATTTCAGAAGAAAAAATAACGCTCAGACACGTTATCAATCTGTCTTTTGTCAATAGTGCTAAATATATATATATATATTCGTATTGTTAGAATGAATGAATATAGCATTCCAGAATGTTTCTTTAAAACATTTGTAAAGATCAATACTATCACTAAAAAAATAGTTTACTGTAAGCTGATTTTGATAAAGAAATCGGTTTGTGTTAGAAGTTAAACTTTTAAAAAAAATTATATTTTAGAAATTCCATTTGTTAATTTAAAAAATTGATGAAGTAATAAAATCATAACGAGACGGATATTAATTCTTAAATCTTCATTGCTTTTAGAGCTACACGGAAAGATCAATTAATGCATTAAACATAATTTCAAATATAACAAATTTGAATTATTCACTAGATATAGTAATGAAATAAAAAGAAAATTTCTGAAATTATTAAGATTAAAATAAGCCTTTATTTCGAATAAAAATTGTCAAATTAATTGTAAATCAATTGAGAAATTAATCAATACTCGCAATATGATTCATTAATTAAATTTTTCTTTTTTCGTTCAAAATTGTTTCTTGTTTTTCATTTGTTTGCACTGTGATGTCTTGGCCTATACTAGACCTATAACGAATTCAAGAAGAGGGCCACTTTCAGATCCACAGGAATACTTTAATTATTATTTACAAGCATCATTATATATATATATATATATATATATATATATATATATATATAAACTCTATTTACGAAGAAATGAAAATTAAAGATATAAATTATTCACAAATGCAGTTCATTCCGAATCTAATCTGCGGCAGACCTTAATTATCACACGGTGTGATGCACAAAACCACAAGGGGTTCATTTTGTAAACAGGCGGAATCTCTGGCCTATTCAGTTACTTTACAGAAAAAAAGAAAAACAACATTTCTTGCTAACTCATAGCAAAACACCCCCTACCACCTTTAAAAAAATTAAGATGGGGGATCAGCTTCCATCATTTCTCTTTGGAATGGGCACTTCCACAGCCCATGGTTTATCACCAATCACGATGCAGAAACTCATGATGCATGACCAATGAAAGTCGGACTGACAATCACTAATTTCATGAAGCATCATTATCCATGACATTAATTATCTGCTGTCAGATTTGAGTGATACGTTTTTCTCATTAGAACAGGACACTAATTGCATGTAGAATAAATATTCAGACAGCCTATCCACACAGCTTATCTGCTATCATATTTGAGTAATAGTTTATTATTATGCCCTTGTAATGCTCTTATTTCTTTTCATGGGAAAAATGGGAATTCATTTGAATCTCTTTTCATGGGAAAATTTCAAAAAAAAAAACATCAACATCCAAAAAAGCAACCATCCAAGGTTTGGTATTGATTGTTGGACTAGCTTTCTAGGGATAACTGTCCACATTTACGTGTCATATGGTATAAAACTCAGAATACTCCCTTTACTCCCCATTCTGATTTTCGATATGAAGTGTTTTCCGCATATTGTCAAAATTGCCATCAAGTATGTTCGTTTCTGAAAATATTAACTACAACAGACATGTTTCGAGACGGTTCAAACTTGAACTCTCTTGCACACTTGTAACGCATTACGACCAGGCCGCAGTTAGCTATATAGATCTACTTGCACACATTATTCCAAGGAGAAAGTCTTTTGACTTTTGGTCACTTTTAATACTTTTTAAAATATATTTTCAATATACATTAGTATTTATCATATTTGCATATTGTTTGCGATTTTTCTTTACATAAAACCAACAAATTAAAAATATCTGAGCTGTATTCACGAAACGTGTTTCATTTTTTAAAAAAAATCAGAATTTGCCTGGTTTTTTATTTTTTTTCACATTTTAAAATTTTTTCTCGAACTAAAAATAAATTTGATTACAGAAAATAAGAAGTTTTAGCAAAGGAAAAAAAATTGTTCTACAGTTATTAGATTTCGTTCTTTTATTAAAACTTAATTAATTGTAAGAAGATTTTGACATGGCATGATTTTAATTTGATTGAAGTACAAAAAATTAAACGATTAATTAAAAATCTATTTAGTAAACAAAATAATTTCATATTGTAATTAAAACCGGAAAAAATAATCCCATGCAATTTTTTTTAATAGCCTAACAATAAAAAGTTTTCATCCAACTCCACCCAATAACAAAACAGAATGCCATATCATGGTAGACAAATAAAATAAAATAAAATAAAAATAATTTCATATTCTAATTAAAAATTGGAAAAACATTATCTCATGCAATTTTTTTTAATGGTTCAACAATCCAAAGTTGTCATCCAACTCCACCCAATAACAGAACAGAATGCCTTATCATGGTGGACAAATGAAATAAAATCCAATGGCGAATGGGATAATAATCCAATGGGATAATAAGAAAAGAAACATCATGCATTGTGTGTGGCAAGAAGGGAAAAAATTGACTATGATGGTACAAATGTTTCTGATCTAGTTATATTGTACATTATTTCCACAATTGAGAAAGGGGATTTTTTTCCCTTTTTCGAGGAAGCAGAAATCTATTATCCTAGAAATGAGCCAGCAATCTTTGGTTACACGAAAGTTCATTTCTCATATAAATGAGCCTGCATTCCAATACAAACGGTTTATTGAATTCCAGACGACTCGACACCATTTTTTCCCTCACTTTCTCCCTTCTACTTTCCATTTTTCCCTTTTTTTTCTTTTCCCCTTTTTTTTTAATATCTTTTTTTTTCTTCCGTTCTTGTTGAACACATGGCGTAAAAGTAATAAACAGTTGAAATATTTACTTCTGCGAAAGTTGATTTTTATTACGTTTCCGGGAATGGAGCTTATTTATGCACTTTTGACAAAATGTATGGTGCAGTTTATTTTATGGGGGGGCGGGGGGAAGAAAGCCTCCACGTGTCATATCTACGAGAATTTTGTATTTTCTCTGGATAACATATATTTCAAATAATGCGTAAGGAAATGTTTTTATAAAGATGTTTGTAAGAGGCATTTGTGGAAATATAAAGAAATAAATATAAAGAAATAAAATGCTTATTTTAATAAACAATTTATAACGTTGAATAAAAACAGAATACACTATGCCTATGGTGTACTTTTGCAACAACTCATTCTCTAGAGTCCAAGCTTTATAAAATTTACTTACATTTTAACAATCGTCCATTTTCTTTCCTCAGTAGTATTTGAAGTATTCTAATAATTTTAATTTAATAAAAATGCATAAATGTGCAGAGATGAGATTCGAAACATATTTTTGTCACTTTTCCATTTTGCACAATATAATTTTTGTTCTTCCAATTCTTAGGAATGCTGTTAAATGTATAACTTTTTGTTTGCGATTTTTCTTCAATTAAAACAAGCAAATAAAAAATATTTCAGCTGTATTCACGAAACGCGTTATATTTATTAAAAATATGAAAAGTCAGAATTTGCCAGATTTTCATTTATTTTTTTCACTTTTAAAAATATTTTCTTGAACTAAAAGTCGATTTGATTACAGAAAATAATAAATTTTAAGTGAGGAAAAAATTGTTCTCTAGTTATTAGATTTTGCTCTTCAATTAAAACTAAATCAATGATAAAATTTTTTGAGTTGACATGATTTTAATTTGAAATATGTAGAAAAAAATTGCCTAATTTATTAAAAATCTATTTAGTAATCAAAATAATTTCATGTTGTAATTAAAACTGCAAAAATAATCTCGTGCAATTTTTTAATAGCATAACAATCCAAAGTTTTCATCCAACTCCACCCAATAACAAAACAGGGCCTGAATGGCCGAGTGGCTAGCTCTCTGGCGCTCGGTACCACAGGTTTCGGGTTCGAATCCCGGAGGTGCTATGGATGTTTGTAGTGGTTCGGAATCCACTTTAAACTGTAGGTCCCGGTCTGTTTAGCCTAAAGTGTGCACAAGATGACAGTAGAGCGACAAATAACAAAATAGGATGCCATATTATAGTGAACAAAGGAAAGAAAATCAAAATAATTTCATATTTTAATTAAAACTGGTACAAAAAAATCTCATGCAATTTTTTTAATAGCATAACAATCTAAAGTTTTCATCCAATTCCACCCAATAACAAAACAGAATGCCATACTATATCATGGTGAACAAATGAAATAAAATCCAATGTCGAACAGATAATAAGAAAAGAAGCACCATCCATCGCATGTAGCAAAGAAGGGAAAAAATTGAATAGGACGGTACAAATGTTTCTGATCTAGTTATATTCTACATTATTTCCACAATTGAGAATGGGGATTTTTTTTCCCTTTTCCGAAGCAGAAATCTATTATCCCAGCAATGAGCCAGCAATGAGCCAGCAATCTTTGGTTACACAAAAGTTCATTTCTCATATAAGTGAACCTGCATTCCAATACAAACGGTTTATTGAATTCGGGACGACTCGACACCATTTTTCCCCCCACTTTCTCCCTCTACTTTCCATTTTTCCCTTTTTTTTAAATATCTTTTTTTTTCAGTTCTTGTTGAAACACGGCGTAAAAGTAATAAAAACTTGTAATATTTACTTTTGCAATAGTTGATTTTTATTATGTTCAGGAATGGAACCATGTTGATGCGCTTTTGACTAAATGTATGGAGCTGTTTATTTTATGGGGGGGGAGCATCCACGTGTGATATCTGCGAGTATTTTCTCTAGAGAATATATATTTGAAATAATGCGTAGGGAAATGCTTTTATAAAGATGTTTGCAGAGGCGTTTGACAAACATTGTTGAAAATGGAATTTGATTTTTTTTAGAAAAAAAAAGATGCCAGTTCTGTAAAAATATAAAGAAATAAAATGTTTATCTTAATAAACAATTTATAACTTTGAATAAAAACAGGATACACAAAGCCTATGATGTACTTATATAATCACTAATTGTCTAGAGCCCAAGTTTTATAATATTTAATTACATTTTTAACAAATGTCTGTTTTTTTCCTCAGTAGTATTTGAAGGATTTTGATATTTTTAATTTAATAAAAATGCATAAATGTGCAGAGATGAGATTCGAAACATATTTTTGTCACTTTTCTATTTTGCGCAATACATTTTTTTATTTTCCAATTCTTAGGAATGTTGTTAAATGCGTAACTTTATGTTTGCGATTTTTCTTCAATTAAGACAAACCAATAAAAAATATTTCAGCTGGATTCATGAAACGTGCTGTATTTAAAAAAAAAATCAGAATTTGACTCTTTTTCATTAATTTTTTTCACTTTTAAAAAATTTCCTTGAACTAAGAATTAATTTGACTGCAGAAAATAATAAATTTTAACAGAGGAAAAAAACTGTTCTATAGTTATTAGATTTAGTTATTCTATTGAATCTAAATTAATTACAATACATTTTTGATTTTAAATTTGATAGACGTACAAAAAAATTACATGATAAAAATAATTTCATAGTGCAATTAAAATTGGAAAAAAAATCTCATGCAAGTTTTTGTAATAGCATAACAATCCAAAATTTTCATCCAACTCCACCCAATAACAAAATAGAATGCCATACTATGTCATAGTGGACAAATGAAATAAAATCCAATGACGAACAGATAATAAGAAAAGAAACACCATCCATGGTATGTAGCAAAGAAGGGAAAAAATTGAATAGGATGGTACAAATGTTTCTGATCTAGTTATATTCTACATTATTGCCACAATTGAGAATGGGGATTTTTTTTCCCTTTTCCGAAGCAGAAATCTATTATCCTAGAAATGAGCCAGCAATCCTCGGTTATACGAAAGTTCATTTCTCATATAAAGTGAACCTGCATTCCAATACAAACGGTTTATTGAATTCCGGACGACTCGACACCATTTTTTTCCCCACTTTCTCCCTTCTACTTTTCATTTTTCCCTTTTTTCTTTTCCCTTTTTATACAATATCTTTTTTTTTCAGTTCTTGTTGAACACACGGCGTAAAAGTAATAAACATTTGAAAATATTTACTTTTGCAATAGTTGATTTTTATTACGTTTCCGGGAATGAAACTTATTTATGCGCTTTTGACTAAATATATGGAGCTGTTTATTTTATGAGGGGGGAAAGGAAAGCATTCACGTGTCATATCTACGAGTATTTTCTCTCGAGAATATATATTTCAAATAATGCGTAAGGAAATGCTTTTATGAAGATGTTTGTAAAGGCATTTTACAAATATTGTTGAAAATGGAATAAAATTTTTGTTTTAAAAATGCTAGTTTTGTAAAAATACAAAGAAATAAAATGCTTATTTTAATAAACAATTTATAGCGTTAAATAAAAACAGAATACACAAAGCCTATAATGTACTTATGCAACCATTAATTCTCTGGAGTTGAGCTTTATAACATTTATTTACATTTTAACAAATGTCTATTTTTTTTCTTCAGTAGTATTTGAAGTATTCTAATAATTTTAATTTAATAAAAATCCATAAATGTGCAGAGATGAGATTCGAAACACTTTGTTACTACTCTATTTTTCTCAATAAGATTTGGTTTCTATTCTTCCAATTTTTAGCAATGTAGTTAAATGTGTAACTTTTCAATTTTTAATTTATGTTTAAAAAGAGTTAATAAAAAGATAATTTGAATTCATTTTGGGAAAGAACAGTAACTAATACGTATTAAAAAAATTTTTAAAATCAGATTTTAAGATATAGCTAGTAAATCTGTATAAATGCAGCAAATATTAATAATAATTTTCAAATATTAATTTTTTCATTTATAAGTTATTTAGCTTATTTTTGTTCTACTACACAATTAAACATTTAAATCTAGCATTTTAATTAAAGACTGCCATCATGTATACCTGTAATAGGGTTCAAACCCTTTTCTAAACTAAATTGTCTGGTTTACAAAGGGTCTTGGTTTAAAATCCATTGGTTTAATATCGATTTTTTTTTAGAAATATTTAAATCTATTTGAAAATAAATAAATCTACACTACTAGTCAAGAAGATTTATTATAAAATTATTCTGCAACATTTTAAATACATTAATTAATTTCAAATTTTATCCATAAATATTTAAATGCACGATAAATATTATTGTGCCGTGCCTTATCAAGAAAAATACTCTCGACTCTTTTGATAATTAAACTCATATATTATAGTGAGAAATATTATATTAAAATTTTACATGATAATTTTACTTCGTAATCTTAATTTTATTAGTTATTTTGAAAAGAAGCCCAACTTTATTATATTTAAATATTTATTATGTAAAGAAATAATATTTATTAGCACTTTAGCAAGTATTTATTCTCTCCCAAATGAAATAGGTGCAACATTAACTATCAATGATTCTCAATTTATTATGTGTCATACAGTTTGAGAGATTTTAATCTTCAAAACATATGAAAGTCTTCGAGACCTTTCTATTATTCTTTTAATTCTGGTCATTAAAATGGGCAAGCTTTCTTTAGTCTTTTCTTTAGTAAGTGAGTTTCGTCCCAGAATTTGAAAATCATCGACTTAAGGAATTAAATCTGAAATAATTCTTTACACAAAATAACATGAATATTCTTCTAAAATATTATATCAGTCGTTTTACCTAAGAATTTGTTTATGAAGTGATACTTTAAATTTTGCTTCAGACTTTAAACATAACAGGAGATTTTTTTTTTTTTTTTTTTTTTGAATAATTCACACTTAAATCTACTGTCCGTACTCCAATTTTCTCCCTAATTCTGTATTAGCAGAAAAATTAATAAAAATAACAGAAAAACTCCGCATTAAAATGAAAAAGCTGAAATCTTTGTGTACATTTACTAACTAATCATAATTCTACGCTATCCACTGTTTAACGGTGCTGGACATGAATTGAGCTAACATTTCTAACTAAAGGAAATTTTTAGAAGACAAAAATTATAAGCATGATAATATTCGGTAGAAATGCAATGTTCAATATCAATAGAAATTGGAGTGATCCACAAAAAAAAATTAAGAATTATTCTTTTTATAAGTTTTTAGCTACACAGCCTATCTCTACAAGGGACTGACATTAATCTTTGGCATCTTATTATAACAGTTTCGTATTCATATTGATGAAAGTGGACATGACCAGAACTTCGCGTGAGGCCATTGGGTTTGTGCCAACTTCACAGGAGGAATTACGACAATTAAGCGATGGCCGGAAGTTCAGGCGATTAGGACAGCGCAGGGAATTGGATGAAATATTCGTCTTCTTTCACCAATTCATTCACTTTTGGAAGGTGCTTCGGAGGAAATGTTTCCATAAAGGAAGCACGCTCTGAAATTTAACGTAAAATTATAATATTTGAATGCAGTTATGTTGTAAATAAGTTATAATTTTTTAATTAAAATTACATTGTTACTTATTCTTAAAATGAAATTATTTGTATTAATTATGTGGCATTTTTCCATTTTATTAATTCTATATACGTTATAGATTTATATATACCACAAAATTTTATGACTACTATACTTGTATAAAAAAAATAAAAAAAAAGAATATAATTTTTAATTAATACAATTATGTTCTCTTATAAAACATTCGAAATTATTGTTATTAATTCAAGTATTAATTAAATAAAATGGTATAGTAGTATAATAATTGTAGAATCAATTTGAAATGATTATCAAGAAAAATAAATGGTAATAATTAGTTTGATCTAAAATTGATCTATCTTTTGTTTAACTGAAATTGATCTATCTTAGTCTTGAGAATTTTTTTAATAATAAGAAGCAAAAAGGGTTTTTATAGCTTGGAATTCTCAAAGGAATTTTTTAGCAGACTATTAAAAGATCCATTACTAACTATGACAAACACTCAAAAATTTGAAAAAAAATTTGTAAATTCTTAGACAGGCAAAAATTGCATGTATAAAAATTTAATTAATGTTTAGAAATAATTTACATAATGAATTTGGAAGCAATTTACTTTACTATCATTTCAAAATATAAATATAGTTATGATCTCTTTGATTTTTTGAACACTGAAATAATTATTATTCATATCGATTGTAATTTATTTTAAATTAGACTTATAAGGTTGTCGCATAATTTAAAGAAAAATGTTCGTAATTTAAAAAAAAATTGTTTTATTTTAGATGAACAAGAAACTGATTTATTTATATTAAATTTATCTCAAAGATTCTAAATCAAATTTAGTACAATTTTAAAAGCAGTTAAATAAAGCTGATATGATAATGGCAATTGTGACAGTTATTCCGTATTTGAATTAATGGCTCCAAAATTATAATAAAATAAAAAAGAAAATCCAACCAACTGCATGATAATTCTAAATTTAATAATTGTATTCACAGCTGGATTTATTCGTGATATCTATTGATGGGTGCCAATGGATAATATCAATGTAATTGATGGCCTGCCCTTTTAAGTTACTTTTCAGTATATTGCCAGATTGCTCTAAGATATAAAACATTTTTTCTTCTGCTGTTTGATAATAACTAAACAAAAAAAGTCATTTTCATATAATTATAGTTGTGAAAGATGGAATTTCAACTGTTTTCTAAATTTAAAATCATAAATCATATTAGTCAAAGAACAATTTATTAATAATTCTAAAATTCTTGTTAATTGCAGTGAACTTTTTTAAAATGTAATTTCATGATTTGTATTAATTTATTATGAGACTTCTGGTGATTATTTCTTTTACGAGAGAAAAATATTATCAAATTATTCACTTTCCAAGCTTAAGAACCACAGAAATATACAAAATTATGCATACAATTATCTTATTTGTTTGTGGACCGTTCGTTAGGTTCGAAAATAAGAAATGTTTATTTGTTTCAAATTATGAATTATTATGAAATTATTCGTTACACTGTCGATTCCCGAGGGACCCAAGCGGCTCAGTCTCGTACAGCAAAGAGTTAAGTCCAACAGCATTAGTCTGCACTTAAGTAGATTACATGGGGACTCATATCTGCTCATGGCATGGAATTTCCGTGTAACTGCTACTGTTTATTATTTAGTGCAACTTTTGCAAATATTTAATGACGCATATGAAATTTCACTTCAGAGGAGAGGCATTTCCTGTTGAATGCAATGAAGACTACAGTGCCAATGAAGAATGAAGTAAAAACACAATTGAAAACAAGGTAGATTTCTCGATAAATTGGGTTTTTTTTTAATAATATACAAAAATATGACTTCTATTGCTAAAAAAATGTCTAAAAAAATAAATAATTGGTTTAAAAAAGTGCACGAATTTAATAAACTGAAAGTAATATGAAATGTTATCAAATTTGATGAGGTAGATTACAGAACTCATACAAACTGACAAATATTTATATCTTTAATTTGGAATATTAATAATAACCTCAACTAACTTTAAAAACTAGCTTTTTAATAACCACTAACTTTAATTAGACGAACATTTACTGTTCTATCACTCCAAAGTATAAATATAGTTGTGATTTCTTTGATTTTTTTAAACAATGAAGTAATTATTATTGCTAACGATTATAATTTATTTTAAATTAGACTTATGATTTTGTCGTATAATTTAAAGGAAAATGTCCGTAATTAAAAAAAAAAAATTGCTTTATTTTAGAAATTACTTTAGCATCTATATCTGTAAACTGACAAACATCTATACCTTTAATATCCTTTTAAATTAATTTTTTTAATTCACAATAATCTATTAGAGAATCAGTTGCTATAATATCTCTTAATAAAGAAGAAAAATTAACTCGTCATTTATTAGTATTCATTACATTTCATTTAATGCTTTTTTCATAGCTTCATAAAAAGTCGGTCTGCATAGGCAAAAGAGAAATTCAAAACGCCTCTAAAATGACCAAAAGGTAAAAAATTGTGTAAAACAAACTCGATAGATTTGTAAGAAATGTAAATAACTAGTATTTTGAATTGTGCATGCTATTCCTATTATTTATGTCTAATAAGAATTGAAATTGTAAAAGGTAAAATCAAATTCAAATCAAACATTGAGAATATACTTGGCCAAATAGTTTTATCTCAGGGATACGATACGAACTTTTAAAACATATCTTTCCCTTATAATGTAACATTTTTGTTGAAAATACTGTGGTTGTTCCAAGAGAGACCGGTTCCTTCTTCCGCGCAGTACAGACGTGTTTTTTTTTTCCGCTCCTCGTTTTCTCCCCTCGTATTTTGATCTTTGTCTTGTAATTCAGGATTTTAAAAAATTTTTACACAGTTAAAGACGACCAGGGTAAGTCTTCCCTCACAAGATATATTTTATTTGATTAGTGATACTTTTTATTATGCATTGTTTTGTGTCTGAATTTATTCCTGTGTAAATTTTTTCGCTTTTTTATATTTGATCATTTTACAACAATTTATGTTTTTTTTTTTTTTTTCTTACAATTTTGAATGTGCTTTTTGGTTTCTTGGTTTATCTTTTATTGTCTTGCCTTCTAAGGATTCCCATCCCCATCTTATTTTTGATTTTTAAATTTTCTATTTTTCTTCCTGTTCAACTGTTTTTAACTATATCTTCCTTTGATTTTTATTATTTTTTATCCAGATTCCGTAGTATTTATTATTATTATTTTTTTATTTCTATCCAACTCTTCTTTAGAAATTCAGTTCAACAAGATTTTTTGTTTTTGTTTTTTGTTTTGTTGGTCAATTTTTTCTCAGTAAATTCTTCTTATTATTTGTTTTTCTCTTGAAATATTCTAATTCTTCTTTTGCTGCTTTAGATTTTTTGAAGCTGTTTTTCATTTAAAATTTTTTGTTTATCGAATTTTTTGCCCTATTTTTCACTCCTATGAATTGGTCTACGCTTTTCCAGTAGTCAGCCATTTTGTCTAACTTTCCACCCGCTTGTCTTTTATTTTTTTTATTGCAGAGTAGAAATATTATCCCACCCTTTTTACTTTTCGTTTGACCTTGGCAATCAGTTTTTGGGGTCTTTCCTTTCTCTCACCCCCGTCTTTGAAGCCATAATCAGGTGACCTTTAACCCCTGTCACTCCTCAAGGCGCTCTCCCCACTCTTGACAATTTTGAAGTTGTTCCTTTTGCAGGACTTCATTCCCTTCTTGTTGTTCCCCCACCCCTCCCCGAAATAGTGCATAATAGAGCAGTGCCACTGATTCATTTTGTGAGGGTAGCGAGAACCGTTTGTCTTCTTTCTGTTTTTATTTATTCATTATTTGTACACTTTTGAGTTTAACCATGTATAACTTGAGAAGTGAAAATCACGAGCAAGCTTTTCGTACTGTGGAAAAGGAAAACATCAATGATTTACCACCTTCAGAAATTATAACTGAAATTAGAAATCTACTTAATGAGAAAACAGGCTCTCGCTTCATTTTTAATTCTGCCCTTAGATCGTATGGTGATAAACTATTGAGAAGACTTGAACTTCACGTTAAAAACTTCCCGACAAATACCCCTGCTGCCATAGATAATTCTCCTCATGATACAAATCCTTCCCTCACGTATGCAGAAACTTTAAAAAGTCCACCCAAGATTTCGCATACAGTACTACTGTACCCTTCTCAGTCAACTACAGATTCACTATGCACTGAAAAGGAAACATCACTGAGAGAATTGTTGAAAAAATCTGTTAATCCTTCAAAGGAAAAAATTAAAATTAATTCAATCAGGAATTTACGTAACAATGGCCTCGCCGTGAATTGCGCAGAGGAAAAAGACGTTGACAAACTCTTGAATTCAATAGGTAACTCAGAATTACTTAAAGAAAAGATTAGGCATCATAAGCCCCAACGAAGATCACCCAAATTAATTATTTACAATATTCCAAAGAAACTCTCGGATCTTGAACTCCAGGACGCCCTAGAAATCGCGACAGGGTTCAACAAGCTAACTTTCAAAATTTCCTTCAAAATAAAAGGAAGAAAAGAAGATTGCAACCATCGCATTATAGAAGCTTCTCCAGCAGCTTTCAAAACTTTGATAAATAAAGGCAAATTAGTTGTTAACTGGCAAATACATAACATCAGAGAATTTTACAATGTTCGAAGATGTTACAATTGTCAGAATTTCGGACATTCACAACATCAGTGCCCAAACAAAAGCCCATACTGCGCTTTTTGCTCATCTAATCATTTCACACATAATTGTAAATCGAACGATCTTTACTGCATAAATTGCCATGATGCTAATATCAAATATAGCACAAACTTCGACACTAGGCATTCAGCTGGCGATTCACACTGTCCTTGCTTCATAAAAGAAATCAAAGCGTACAAAAGATCAGTAATCTATTAAAAGTCTTGCAGTTGTTTTTTATTATCATTATTATATATACATATTTAATTTCTTTATTTAATTTTTTTTTCTATTTTTAAAGACCTACATCCATTAAACATACACTAAATATAGTTCCAAATTTGGACATTACAATGTCTTCATATCTTGAGTCTTGCAATACAACTGATCAACTTACTAATTTTCCTCAATGGACGCTCCAAGATCAAAATTCCATTAACTTGAACATTGTGCAAATCAACCTGAGAAAAGCCAAAGTAGCTACCATTTTATTAAATCAACTTATTCAGAAATTTAAAACGGATTTAATTCTCGTCCAAGAACCTTATGTCAAAAATAATAGAATTGAAGGAATACCCAGAACTTGGAAAAGTTGGTTATCCCAAAATGGAAAAGCAGGCATTGTCGCTCTCCCAAACGTTCAATTGCCGATTGTGCTGGGGATAGGTAGGAGTGCAGTGGCAATAAAAATTTCTGACAACTATCAACCCCTTACTATAATTTCAGGATACTGTTCACCTTACGATAATCTCCAAACGACTTTAAATGAGATTAACAGTTTCACTTCTTCGATTGAACATGAGAAATTGTTAATTGGAGCAGACCTAAATGCACACAGCACAAGTTGGGGCTATAATTCAGAAGACGCTAGAGGTTTGTTAGTGGAGGAGTTCCTAGCAGCAAATGACTTCCATTTATTAAACAATAGAAAATCAGAGCCAACTTTTGTACATCGCAATAGTAAGGGATGGCCAGATGTTACTCTCGTCTCTTCAGCAGAATTGGCCTCTAGATGTGACTGGGAAGTTCTAGAGGAAGAAACTCTCAGTGATCACAAATACATAAGAACAACTATACATTCTGAAAGGAATACTATTACATTTAAAAGATTTAAAACTGCGTTCGGGGGACATAAAAAATTCTTTAATGCCTTCTCTCCATCTTTTCCCAGTTTAATTTCCACGTTGAACAATGTTAGTAATAGGAGTCAACTAAATGAAGTTACTCACATTCTTCAAAAAAACATTGTTAAAGCATGCTCTAAAGCATACCGAATCAAAACAATGGTAAAAAATAAACCTCTTACCTGGTGGAACCCACAACTAGAAATAAGAAAAAAGCAATTAAATGCTCTTAGAAGAAGAATGCAAAAATCGGAAGGGGCTGAAAAAGAAAAGTATACTTCGGCTTACTCCAAAACAAGAGCAACCTATAAAAAAGAAATTCTCCACGCAAAACGCCAAGCCTGGAGAAAATTCTGCTCAGAATCAGGTACTCCTTTTGGAAAACCTTTCAAGACCACAGTCAATACTTCCCTTCCCCCATCTGAAATCTTTAAAGCCATAGATGTATCAGGAAGTGGGAATAGCAAAGCAATTGCCAAGAAACTTCTGGAAAAAATATATCCTTTCAGTGTCCAAGAATCTTCTTCTTCTCTTCCTGAAACTCACTCTTTTGCTATAGATCCGCCATTTACTAAAGAAGAAATTAAAAGAGTGATACAAACGCTACCGAAAGGGAAGGCTCCTGGATTTGATGGCATAGATAACCAAGTCGTTCACATTATTAATGATTATTTTCCAGATATTTTCCATAAGCTCTTTAATAAATGTTTACAGTTCCATACTTTCCCAAATGCCTTTAAAATAGGAGTTGTGGTCCTTTTCCATAAGAAAGGCAAAGATAAAGCAGATCATAATTCCTACAGACCAATTTCTCTTCTTCCCACGATAGGCAAAGTTCTAGAGAAACTCTTAACCCTAAGATTATCCTTCAAACTTCAAGAATTAAATAAGCTGAATTCTAGACAATATAGATTTCGTATAGGTAGATCTGTCGATGATGCGCTCGTAGCTCTAATGGACTTTATCTACGATGCTAAACAACAACAACAACACATAGTAATCATTTCTTTAGATATTAAGGGTGCATTTGATAACCTTCAATATAATTCAATCCGAAATAGAATGAAGGAAGTTCTGCAACCTTCAGATGTTACAGAAACTCTTCTGGACACCTTAGCCCAAAGATTAGTTGCAATTCAAACAAGTGAAGGTCCAGTAATGTGGGAACAATCTAAAGGTTGTCCTCAAGGTTCTTGTAGTGGACCAATAATGTGGAATCTTGTTGCAGATGAGGTACTCAATTATCAATGACCTCCAGCAGTGCATTTGCAAGCCTTTGCAGACGACTTCATATTTGCCATTAAAAGTCCAACTAGACGGGGACTAGAAAAACTTTCAAACGAATCCCTCCAGAAGTTTAAAATTTGGACAGATAAACATCAGCTATCTATATCTATAGAGAAAACGAATTACCTCGTCATAGGAAAGCTGTCAAGAGGGCCCGTTATCAAATGGGGAAATGACTCCATCAAAAGGAAAAAATTCGTTAAATACTTGGGTGTTTTCATCGACGAAAAACTCAATTGGGCGAAACATCTTAGTGAACAAGGCAAAAGAGCAACAGATATAAGTCGTTTGTTACGAAGGAGTGCCGGTAACACCTGGGGTACAAAACAAGAATTCAGGCGAATCTTATACAAGACGATAGCTGAAAGAGTGCTAAGTCACGGAGCAGCAGTCTGGGCACTTTTTCCAACCTCTAGAATTGAAAAAAAAATTGCAATCTATTCAAAGACTCTTCCTTCTGTATATAACTGGGGCATACAGAACCACATCAACAGCTGCTCTTCAGATTATCACGGGTCTCGCCCCTCTTCACTTAAGATTGCAAGCAGAAGCTGCATTCACTGTTGTGTCTAGAACTAGGAAAAACTTACAGATGGAAACTCTTCAAATAACAGCGGATGACTTTGAGCAGAAGATTGCAGCATTGTCACTCCACCCAATCCATAGTTTTAATATCTGCAATCAAGTTGACATACGGACACAGTTCTTTTCAACAAATGCTGAGACTTTTTATACGGACGGCTCGAAAACGAGTGAAGGCACAGGGGCAGCATTTTGCTCCTTCAAAAATGGGATAAAAATTTCAGAGTGGATGGGTAAATTGAACCCTCATAACTCTGTTTTCCAAGCAGAGCTAATAGCTATCCGCGAAGCAATTAGACATGTATCCACAACAAGAAAACATGTAAAAATATGGTCTGATAGCCTCTCTGGACTACTAGCTATTTTAAATCCTTTTACACCACATCCACTCGCAAGAGAAATTCAGTGGTATCTCCACTCCAATAAACTGATAAAATTGGGATGGATAAAAGCACATATTGGACATCTCGGCAATGAAACCGCTGATGAGCTTGCCAAGCAAGGCATATCAAATAGCCAGCCAATTCAAATAAAAAGTCCCCTTTCAGAATTGAAAGGTTTTTTTAAATAATTACCTCCTTTCTAAATGGCAAAAACAGTGGGATGAAGGATTAACGGGTCGACCTATTTATGAAATTATTAAAAAAGTGTCGGCATATTCTGCTGGATGGACAAGAGAGGAAACCATGTTTTTAACAGGGCATGGTCCATTTCCCTCTTATCTACAACGATTTCATCTGAGGGACGCAAGCTATTGTTCTTGTGGAGATGTGGGTAATCCTCTTCACTACGCTACCTCCTGCCCACTTACTTTATCATGGCATATGAAGAAACCTTCCGAAGAGAATACTATTCAATGGAAGATTAACATCTTAAAATGCAAAGGGTCTCGACTCAAAATCCGAAGCATGATAAACTTTATTTGTAAAAATCAAATCTTACTTATCCCGGACTAAGTGTGAAACAATATTTTGTACACAAATTTTTAACAATCTTTAGTAGCATACTTCCTTTTTCTACATATATATATATATTTCTTACTCTGTGCGTGTGTGAATGTATTTATAAACAGAGTAATCCTGCTTTATAAAGAAATTGACATGTGTTTATTCATCATGTGTATATACTTATAGTTTTGCTTCTCACAAAGATTTAAGTGTGTGTATATCTATATAATATATATATATATTTTTTTTTTTTTTTTTTTTTTTTGTGCGTGTATATTTTAAGTAATTTTACTTTTTTAAATAATCTAAGTGTTTGCATATACTGTGTTAGAATATTAAGGTAATTCGCTGTTAAAATATTTTATAATTATGAATCATGTAAAGTAATTAACTTTATAAAATAATCTTTGCTTGTGTATATATTTAAGGTAACATAACCGTCCTATGTTTGCATATTTAAGTAATTTGTTTTACAAAATAATCTATGCTTGTGTATGTATCAAAGAAAATTTTGTATTATAATGTATATAATTTAAGTGGGTCCAACAGCATATTTCTAGGGCACACTATATTTGAAACAATTCGTTTTCTTTTTCATTATTAGACTTCAAATTGCAAAATCAAAGATTTTTGATGTGAATACCATTTTTCTAGTTATATACCTAGCATATTTATCTCTTATGTAATACCTCCTTCCTTTTTTTTTTTTTTTTTTTTTTTTCCCCCCTCTTATTATCTTTGTCCATAATTTTGCAGCAACTGCTCCTACCGTCGGTTTATTTATTAGCTATTAAGATTTTCTAAATTCTATAATAATTGATTTGATGAATATTCCTTCAGCTCTCTGATTTGTATAATCTCTTATGTAGTGTTTATTGTATCATATTGCTTTTAATTTTTTCTCTAAAATCTCTTTCCTAACGTTTTTATATTTTTCGCATTTCATATTCCTCCTTTTTAAATTTTTGACATTTAGTTCTGTTCTTGTATGAATTTTCCCCATTGTTCAGCTTCTGTACCTCCAAAAGTGAATTATGCAAAACTTTTCTGCCTCCATCGTGCGTCCTTTCCTTTCACCCGCATCATTCCCAAACTGTATAGGGGCAACTAAGCTCTAGGCACAGTGATGTGGTGTGGTGTAGTAGTAGTAGTAGTAGTTGTTCCAAGAACACTCTACTGCACATATGCAAAAGAAAAAAATGAGACATACAAGAAGTTGAAATTGATTAAAAGGAAATATACAAGATTTCCAAAGCAAACTTCATCGCAATGTTGAAAACAATATTTCTGACAATATTAGTTTCAGATAACTAATTAGTTGAGACACGGACATTAATTCTTATGTAACAGAATGTAGATATAAAATATAAGCCACATGTGGTTCGAGCATATATGTTTAATTCCAAATGGTGATGTACACAATTTTAACGCTTTAAAAAAAGGAATAGACTCTGTCACAATTGCTAAAGTGTCTACCAGACAGTATTGATTGGCTGGAAATATTAGTTTACTTCCCATTAGATAAACATACCTATGAATCCAGTTATGTTATAACTTTTAAATGGAAGATTTATATATGTATAATATAGATTCATTTACATACAACATAGACTTATTTAATTTTCATTACTTAAAGGTATAATTAATCACATCATTCGCATTCTGTCCTGAATTTCATTTACGTGAAAGCTCCAAACAGAATATATTAAGTAAATTCAGAATTTAAATTTTAAATTTACATTTATTCATAGAAACTAAGGCACGCTGGCACGCGCAATCTAGACAAATGGTGGATAGACGACATGTATTATTACAATGAATTGAACAAGCAACCGCCTCTAATGCATTTCTATATATATATTATTAGAATTCTAATACATTTATAATTATATATGAATAGAACTTTATTAGAACAATGTATATACAATTTACATAGATGGAGAGATATTTATCGGAGTCGTATCAAATTGGTATTGTTTAAAAACTATTACTAGTTATCACTATAAAACATTTAATATAAAACTAGCATCTCTCAAGGGCATATCTCTTTTAGATGTGTACGTGTATCGCAATTCAAAATGACCCAGTTCATATGTGTATATAGTATGTAATCTTGCCCTTCATTTTTTTTATTCTCTCATTCTTTGTTGAGATTACAGACCTCATCTTTTATGCAATAGTTGGTTAAGGGTAATAATCTTCAAGCGTTTTGTAATTTTTTTTCTCCGGAATTTTATTTATTTATTTATTATGATGTGGTTCAGATAACTGACATAATTAGTTAAACCCCTGTTTCCCTTGTGTGGCGACCCATGTCCCAGGAAAGGAGATCCTGGCCATTGAGTCAGACGAAGTTGTGGATCTTAGGTGAGCAATACATGTCTCTGGCCACCATTTCTGATAGACGGGCGGTACATTGTCCAGCTGTACCAATCTGCTGGTAATTATCAACCCTTTGCTGTTAAAACTACTTCTAATTCTGTCTTTATAGATCCTGACTAGTATCGTTGTAGGAATCTGCTTTCCCTTGTAGGTCACCATGGTGAGCGATGCAATTCGGGATCCAATCATTTATCCAATTCGACAATTTCTTATCTCTTCTGTCACTAATCAGTTATATCAATTATAAATTTATATATATATAATATATATTTATAGTATCAATTTATACATATGTTATGAATCAAGAAAATTTTTTTATTGTGAAATATTCGTGGTCGACGACTTTCAATCGATGGTGTCAGAGTTTCTCTATTTATGATCCAAAAATTATTACAATCGATTGGGGATGATCTAAACCCATAAAAAATGAGAATTTGGTGATCTTTTGATGCAGACCCGTTCACTGTCTAGGCTCAATGCCTTTTTTTAGCTAAGAAATTACTTGATTTTAACATACCAATACAGGCACATATGTCATTGATTTTTTTCATATAAAACCTAATCATTGCTACTGAAAAAGAAATTTCTGAGGCCTACATGATTTTTTATTCTGTTCTTAGAATTACTATATGAAAGGGATCAAACACGCTGTTCCAGCAAAGTATACCTTTTTGAAATTTTAGTGCTCTATTCTCCACAAAAATATTAAAGTAGAGTATCTCAATTGCTCATCAATACCGTGCATTTCTAATAATTTATCAAAACTTTTGATTGCTTCAAAAAGGCATTCTCAAATTGCTTGCCAAGATGTTTAAACTGCGCATTTGCTCTGTCATCTCTCTGCCAATCACAACCCAAATACTTTAACTGTCAGTAACATCGTAAAACAAACAATGTAAATAAGCTAAAATATTTTTTACAATGAAACAAAAAAGATTTAAACACATGACTCATAAAAACGTAATTCCTTGCTGATTCCTTTGTAATGACTTACAAAGAAATCTGCAAAAGCAAATAATAAAAAATCCACATGTACTACTCAAACAGCTAAGCATCTGATAAACTTACTATTTCTTCATGTTCTAAATCTTTAACTTCAAGTTTCACTGCTGAGTCCATTTGTTTTACAAATCTACTGCAAAAAAATGTGCAATGTTATCTACCAAAAGCTACCCAATTGCTCATTAAGATTTAGAATTGTTCGCAATTTTATCTCCTGCTGCAGCACTGCAAAAAAAAAAAAAAAAAAAAAAAAAAAAAAAAAAAAAAATCAAGGGTGATAAACCAGAAACACTGACAAAAAAAAAAAAAAAAATGTTTTAATTCTAAAAGATTTGAGCCATTGAAGTTCCTAATTTCTCTGACAAGCTTTAAACAGGAAAACACACGATTCTTCTACTCCTGAAGATATATTGTAGTACGATGAAGGAGAGATGGTTTTAGATTGGACGACATATGTATTTTTATTCTTAATTTATTTATTTTTATTTTATTTTTACTTTTAATAAATTTGGTATTTAAAAAGAAATCCAATTGTTTGTCGAAATGGCCAAATCTGTTCCTGTACCATTAAGAATTGCCAACCCAAAAACATCCAGGAGATGTTGAGGCCCGAGAAAAAGTTTTTAACAAATTTTTTCTCTAATTTGAGATAAATTCTGTAAAAAGTACCACCAAATAGGTATAATGAGTCATTTTTAATATTAAATTTTTTGTCATGTTTGTATAATGGACAGTATAACTTCGTGTAAAATTTTGGGTTGGCGAGAAAGTAATTTTGGTTTTTATCATTTAAGTACATGATAAAAACCGAATGATTTTTTTGCCAACACAACAGGCTTCATTACAAAGCACAGCGTGATGCTGTTAGCAAATGACAGCAAGAAATGACAAATGACAACAGCTACCCATTGTATCTTAGTATACAATTTTGAGAGTATAAATAACTGTCTAGTGTAAAGGACAGTGGAAAATATAGACCTTTTTCTGTAAAAAAAATAAATACTATATAAACTTAATTCTAGTTAAACAATTACATATTAGCTGTTTTTGTGATAAAACAATATGCCAAAATATGTAAACAGCTTTATTTAATTTTTTTATATCTTAATTTATTATTCCTTGTTGGCCTCCATTTTCAAATGCTTATTAAAACAAGCACCCAGCCAAAATATTTTAATTTTTACTGCATAAAGGTCATTATTGGATTATCTAATATAACAGATTGCAAGACTTTAAGACCTAAAACCATCCTTTATATTTCTACACGTAAAATAAAATTGTCCAATAGAAAGGATATTGGATATCAGATGTTAAAAGCATTTTATAATAACCCTATTACAGTTAAGCAATAATAAAATACAGGGGACCAGAAATTCTAGAAGGGGTCGACGGTCTACGACCCTTATTTTAAAGGGCTCACAGAGATCTCTCCAAATATGCAGCTCACATTTCACATTGTGTAACAATATACCTTCAACTTAATTAAGCATTCTTTTCGAGAACGATTTTTTCGCGGGAAAATGGATTGCTGCCTGCTTTCAGAAAAGATTGGAGCACGCTTTGCACAATTCTCCATTCGAATCGCATGGCGCCCGTTCGAGTTTAATTTAAAGAACAGTGGAATGCCATTGACGCATTTAATAAATATGCGAATTGCATGACAGTGGGAAATCTCGGAGCGGGAACTATTTTCTTTAATTTTCATGTCTTTAAGAAAATTAGAGTTCGTTTTCTTATTTCGTTTTAAGTACATTCATTCTGTATTAGAATTTCCTATATTTTCAGAATTTTTTAAGTGTAAAAATACATCAATCCACATGTTTATATCTCAAGAGTATCATAATATACTTACGAATATCTGTGATAAATAAATATTAAAAGTTTATTTCTTTTAAAATGTAGGCGGCCTGACGGCCAGTTTTAGCAAGCTCTATCGCCTTTCGTACCGCAGGCTTCAGGTTTGAATCCTGGCTGCGGCATGGCTGTTTGTGAGTGGTTCGGAATCCACGTTAAACAGTAAGAGCAGGTCTATTTAGCCTAAAGTGCGCAAAAAACGTTACCGTAGAGTGACATACTAAACCAACTCTTTAAAATGTGTAAATATAAGCAACTACAAAAATTTAATATAACTCTAATATAATCAATAAAGCAATATTGTCATTTATACAATAAATTCGTTGTTGACATTTAATAAAAAATGCCTTACCTAATGAAGGTAATAAATGACAAGAATAATCACTTACTATTGACAAATGTATTAGATATACTGGTCAATTCCTTGTCAATTAGGAAGCCTTTCACAACGATTTTCGCTTATACCATTGAAGGTTTTTTATTAATTAAACAATTAAAGTTGCATATTAGCTGTTTTTGTGCCAAACAATATGTCAAAATAAGTAAACAGTTTTAATTTAATTGTCTTTTATATTATATGATTTTAAATTTTTCTGCATGAATGTCATTGCTGGATTGTTCAATATATCAAACTGCAGGACTTTTAGACCTAAAACTGTTCTTTATATTTCTACACGTAGAATAAAATTGTCCAATAGAAAGGACATTGGATATCAGATGGTAAGCACATTTTATAATAACCCTATTACAGTTAAGCAATAATAAATATAAGTGTCCGATAGACCAGAACTTTTAGAAAGGGGTCAAGGGTCTAAAACTCTTATTTCAAAGAGTTCACAAGTGTCTCTCCAAATATTCAGCTCACATTTCACATTGTGTAACAATATACCTTCAACTTAACTAAGCATTCTTTTCGAGAACGATTTTTAAGCGGGAAAACGGATTGCTGGCTGCCTGCTTCGTAGTATGCGTTCTTCTTTCAGAGAAGATTGGAGCACGCTTTTGCGCAATTCTCCATTCGCATCGCATGGCGCTCGTTCGAGATTAATTTGAAGAACAGTGGAATGCCACTGACGCATTTAATAAATATGCGAATTGCATGACAGTGGGAAATCTCGGAGCGGGAATTATTTTCTTTAATTTTCATGTCTTTAAGAAAATTAGAGTTCGTTTTCTTATTTCGTTTTAATTACATTCATTCTGTATTAGAATTTCTTTTATTTGCAGTATTTTTTAAATGTAAAAATACGTCAACCTACATGTTTATGTCTCAAAGGTACCCCATTATATTTATGGATGTACATGATAAACAAATCTTAAAAGTTTATTTCTTTAAAAATGTAGAAAAATATGTAAATATAAGCAATTGCAAACATTGAATGCATCTAAAGCTATAATACACAGTCCAGTCCCATTAATGTGACCCCCTATCAAAAGCCAGAATAACCATCTTTGGCAGAGCGGACCGCTGCGAGACGTGCGGGAAGAGAGTCAATTAGGTTTCTGAAGGTGTTCACTGGGATGTTGAGCCATGTTGATACTCCAGTACCGTGGCCAGCTGGGCTAGATTACGCGGTTGAGGATCCATGTCGTGAACAACCCGATCGAGGTGGTTCTACAGATTCTCGATTGGGTTTAAATCCGGTAAGTTTGCTGGCCAGGGGAGTACGGTAAACTCATCCTGGTGCTCTACGAACCACGCACATACACTGTGAGCTGTATGACACCTCGCATTGTCCTGTTGATAGATGCCAACATTCTGAGGAAAAATAATTTGCATGTAGGGGTGGACATGGTCCAGAAGGACAGATGCGCACTTTTGCTGATCCACCGTGCCTTCCACAATGATGAGTGCCCCCAGTGAATGCCAGGAAAACATTCCCCAAACCATAATGCTCCCTCCTCCATCTTGGATCCTTCCGGCAATTGTTGCAGGGTGTTTGTTTCAGATGTTTCACGCCGTATACGCCAACGTCCCTCTGACCGATGGAGCATAAGACGTGATTCATCGGAAAATGTCACCTGTCACCACCCTGCGGACGTCCAGTTTCGGTACTGGCGTGCAAAATTTAGCCTTCGTCGCCGATGAACAGCAGTGAGCATAGGTGCATTAACCAGGCGTCTGCTGTGGATGCCGAAGCGCCGCAACGTTCGCAACACTCTTGGTAGCCCCTTGGTTCATCCGGGCGGTCAGTTGCTCAACATTTGCCCGTCTATTCGCCCGAACGCATCTCCGTAGCCTTCGTTAGCCTCTGTTATCTATAGCCCGTAGTGCACCACATGTGCCACGTCACTGATTTTGGATAGTGCCATTTTGCCATGCACGGTATACTTTTACCACAGCGGTACGCGAACAATTCACAAAATTAGCCGTTTTCGAAATGCTTCCGCCCTTGGCCCGAAAGCCAATAATCATGCCCTTTTGGATGTCGTATAAATCACTACTTTTCTGCATTACGCTAACGATTAAATGCTTTCCAATGCCCTAGGACATACTTTATATAGACTCCACTGCAATGTGCTGCCACCTGCCTTTTGTGATTGGGTATTTCACGTTGACGTCGACAGTAAGTGGTGGTCACATTAATGTGACTGGACTGTGTATAATCAATATAACAACATTGTCATTTATACAATAAATTCGTAATTGAAACTTAATGAAAAATCCCTTAGAATCAATACTATTGACAAAAGTATTATATATACTGGTCAATTCCTTCACAATTAGGAAGTCTTTCACAAAAATTCTCGCTTATATCTTTATTATGATTGTCATATGATTAATATTGTTATGATTGTCATATGATTAATATTGTTATGATTGTCATATGATTAATATTGTTATGATTGTCATTATTGAACATTGACGAGCTGCTTTCTGTACCTCGAATAGCCAAATGTATGCCTCGAATTGGCTACAAACGATCGAGGGAGCGAGGATATTGTCTTCAGAGAGGCCGTTTAGTAGTATTTTCCCTGCGTTTCAGTGTCGTATAGGAAAAACTCTCATCAGATAATTGACAGTCGGTCAAGACGGACTAGACGGTTCTTCACATGTTGTCACATTCATCAAGTCGCCTCTTTTTTGAAAGTAATGACTATAATGAATGCACTCAAACCTGATGAATAAAATTTTTAAAAAACTCCCTTCAAACAGCCTGATTATTTATTAATGATACGAAAGGGTTTACGCACATTGTCACAATCGTCATGGAGTCTCCTATTTTCTGAAAGCAGTGACTGCAACGGATGCTACTAGTGGATTCGAATCAAATATCATTAAAATTAAAACATTTAAAAATGATATGTTCCGAATCTACACAAACACATGGGAACAAAGATGAAGCCATTTCAAGTAGGATCCAAAATGCTCATGGCAAATCAGTTATTTTTTCAATCAATTTTTGACATTATAAATTGTTTTAAATTAGATTTTTATTTCTACAACAGCGGGTATCGTTTTTATTGCGGAATATTTATTAATACCTCTTTTATTACATAATATTTTTCCTACCTTCTGAGTTTAAGAAAATATCTGGAGTCAGGAATTAGTTAGTCAGTCAAGATCTTTATTAGTTATGGAGTCAGGAACTTTAATTATTATTGAATTAAAAAACTTTATCATAAATTCAGATAAATGTTAACAAATATGCCTTTTTTCTAAATTTATCCTTTAATTATATGTTTTATCTATCATAATTATTAAATAAAATTTAAAAAAATATTCATACTTGAAGCTCCTTTTTTAATTAGTTGTAATTGTTCTATCCCCAAAAATGCAGTTAACCACTTACTAAATATGTCATAAGGTGAATATACGATACTCACTTTCCTAGCAAATGGGATTTCTCATGGAATTAAAACCAGTATATCCTCATTCTATAGTTGTTAAGAGAATAGCTGTGTTGTCCCACGGGTCTCTTTAACGTAAAGAGAATAGTAAAGATTGTGATATACGATAATTAAGAATCGAAATATTTCATCTTAATCGGCACGAGATATTGCATTTAATATCTCTCGAGGAGGTTTCGCCAATTTCGGAGCAGAGTAAATGGTTTTTGGAATTTTACGAAATAATTATAAATTATTTTATCAGAAACACATTTTACTTTTAATTCTGAAAGATAAAATAATATTTTTTTTTATATTCTAATTATTGTTTTGTTTTTAATAAGTTAATTTTTTTTCTTCTAGTGGTTGTAAGCTTAAATAAAAACTTCTGTAATCATTTTTTATCATTTTATGAGATTACTTACTCTTAAACAAAAACAAAAATAAATTATTTTATCTTATTGAGATGGCTTTATTTAATATTGATTTTCGTAAAAAGATTATGCTTTTCATTACAAAGATATTCCACATGTAATTAATTACATTTGAGCACAATTATGATAAAGTGTTGATTTTCATTAATTCCAGAATTGTTTTATTTCTGGAATAAATATATGAATAGTTCAGAAGAGTTAATTTCAAGTATTAAGTCAAATTATCAAGATATACTTTTAGAAGTAAAAAAATATGTCTGAAAATTTTTCAAATTTCACCAGGGAGTCCTATAATTGATAAGAGACTATCCATTTGGTGTCACAGTAAATTTTGCAGCCATGGATTTTCCTCGTTTCTGATAGAGTCAAAATTCAAGTTTATTTCAATTTAGAAAGTACTTAATACTAGCAGTTAAGAAATATTTTTTATTGCTGTCTGTGAAAAAGATCTGAAATAAGATAAAAAAAATATCTAACTTTGATGAGTAAAGTTGTTTTTTCATTAAAAATATAAGAAGCGCTTACACCTCTATAACTGAGTAAAGTTTTTTTTTTAATTAAAAGTACACTTAAATTATTTACGTGGTTTTCTTGTATGGCCATTTTTCAAATAAAATTATGAAAAATCCTTATATATTTGTAATGTATACCTTATTTTTTTAAAACGCATTCCTGCAGTCGTAGCTGCATTATATTGTGTGCTATTAAGGCATCACATTTAAAAGTGGAGAATTAACAAAATGTAAGTGTTGCAAGGAAATATTTTCAACTTTTGTTTTTGGTATGGAGATGGTTCAATATCATTTTAATGTGCAGAATAACTATGCAAAGCTGCTTTTTTTTCTAGCTTGTTGAGTAAACATTTATTAAGCGATCAACATTTTCTGCTCTTCAATGGTTCTCAAACTTTTTGAAGCCGGAACGCATTTATAATCCTACAAATAATTACAGGCCACTATCTACAGATTTCTGAGAAATATGTTATAATAAATAAATAATATTGCAGAAAAAAATAATGTGATAACGAAATAAAATGAAACACACCTTAAGTTTATTTATTCTTCTGTTTAGGAGAAACAAGCTATATTTGAAAAGCAATCTCTCATTTCCTCGTCAATACATTGAAGATTTCCTCTGTTTTTACACTTCATAGTGGTGAGGGTCGAAATGAATGATTGGCTATATATAATCATTTATTTATAAATTACCACTGGATGAGACCATTAAATTCGTACTTCATTTACTTTTCTTATCATAAGAAACATGTTTTATTAATTTCATTGAATATTCGTCGTCATGTACAATAGTTTTTAATAAGACAAATTTATTATTTGTGTTTAGTTATTATTTCTGACATTATGATATAATAATTTTTTTAAATTTTTTATTTAGATTTTCAGCGAACATTTGTATCTTAAGCCTTTTAATCTCGAGTTATAGATTGTATTTTTGACATCCTGGAAAATCGTTCTTTAAAATACAAAATATGTTTATTATGTAAAATTTTAAAAAAATGTTTTCTTTTACAAAATCCTTAAACTAATTATTGATTTTTTTTTTCTTAGAAAATTAAGAAATTTATCAATAAAGCTAAATGATGAAGTACTCGAAAATCTCATCGAATTATGTAAAAACACGCTTGATTTTCAATACTTAACTTGAGATATCCTTTTTATCAACCTATTTTCTTAAGTTTAATATATTTTTTAAATTTTTAGATTGTTTTAAAACATGCCATTAATCAATTTAGTTTTAATAATATCTAAAAACAAAATAGGGTACCCCTTTTGACGATGTAATTGTTTTAAAATTCTTACAAATACTAGTATCATTTGAGAGAAATTTATTTCATAATTAAATAGTTTTGATAAAATATTGAGATTCTTCTTACAGATATAAGAATGATCCCCAAACTTCATAATTTTGCCATCTTCTATTCCTATCGTAGAGTAATTTGGTTCTGATAACCGTTAGATAAAAGTAGCTTTATCCATTGTCTGCAATCCACAACACCATATAATTCACCAGTTATATTTTTTGGCCTGAAAATCTAAAAAGGCTCGTATAATCGTATAAACCGCTGTGATTTGATTCTTTGACTTACCCAATAACAATGTCCATTCTATGTAACTAACAAACAGTTTTTCAGATTTATAGAGCGTTTTGATACTACAATTATACATAAAAATATTATTTTATCAATTTGAGATGGTGGAAATCATAAAGGAGATATGCATTTAAGGAATATGGGAAAAACAAAAGAAACGCCGATTATTTGAAAATTTTATTTGCTAGAAAGATAAAAGTGTTATCGATATTAAATGAAATATTAAGTTGGTTTTCTGGTTGAAATAGGACTTCTGTTATATACTGAACTATATCATCATTCCAAGCCTTTGTCATCCAATAGAACACATTCATGTATGAGGAGAGTTACATTTTGAGTAATTTTGTAAGAAGTCAGTTTTCCTTCCATCGTTCTCAACCTGTCGTTAAGTTTTAGTATTATTATTATTATTTAGAAGATAGTTAAGTTTTCGTTCCCACAAAGTTTTGTGAATTTTTGTCTGTGAAAAGCATTTTTAGATGGTAGTTTTTTCCAGAAATGAATTTTATTAAACTTACGAAAAAAAATTTCCACAGTTTTTATGTATTGACGTTTAATCCACACACAGTAATTTAAAAATATTTTGAGTATAATTCACAGATTATAGGTGGGAAATTACTTTTATGTCCCGTGTAATCCGATTCCATTATTAACTGTCATAGTAGCTTTAAAGTTGAATTCTGTTTATTTTAGGAAAGTAATGCATTAACAGCATGCGTTTCAAATCAAAATTAAGTCATTCAGAAAAAATAATATGACTTGAAATTATTATAATTTAAATATAATTAAAAAATAATAATTTAATAATTTTCCAATATATGTGTTGAAATGCGAAGATGATTTATTAACAACTATTTAATTCTTACTGATAAAATAAACGAACTTTATGAGCAGTGAATCATTAATGAAATTAGGGATTTTTTTTAACATTACGCTTTATAATATCAGAAAATATTTTCTCTATCGTCGTGCAATAATTGGTTTTAATGGTTTTTTTGATAATATTAAAATAGAAAGTTGGTAATCTTCAAAGTCGAAGATGCAAAATCACAAAAAATATCATACGCAAGAGGGACTTTTTAATGCTCTTCATACTTGCATATTACAATCTTTATATTCATACATTCTTCAACTTTGAAAATTTTATAAAAAAATGCCGCAATTTCATATCAATCAGAATATAACTCTTCTTCAGTGGCGCAACAGCACCATGGTAGACCAAGGT
This sequence comes from Caerostris darwini, assembly GCA_021605075.1. NCBI lineage: Eukaryota > Metazoa > Arthropoda > Arachnida > Araneae > Araneidae > Caerostris > Caerostris darwini. The sequence goes on along the minus strand of BPLQ01012131.1, from coordinate 16,910 downwards.
CGTCTACCTACTGGTAGATTTCGCAACATGAGATACTTTATTTTTACGAGGTAGGGTTGTCAGCTAATACTCTAGCAAGAGCCATACCTATGGTTTAAAGCGAATTCCGAATCACTACAGACATCCATAACACAGCCGGGACTCGAACCCGAAATATGTGATACAGAGCACCAGGCCGCTAGTCACTTAGCCATCGGGCACCTGAGTATAGTTATTAGTATTTTAAATTTTGTTAATTATCTTGTATATCTTACGGTGATTTAATTTTTATTTGCATCAAATACACCAATCGATCTTTCAACCTTCAGATTTCCATTCCTACAGTTCGAGAACCACTGGCTTATAAGACCTCGGCCATTATGTGGCCCTGTGGATTTAATGTGATAGCATTCATTCCGAAACTTATTCTAATACATATTAATTGAGAGACGTGAAGATAAAGAAGGAAAAATATTTCTTTGAACTTTCTGGGGCATATTGGAAAATTGATTGATGAGTTAACTGAATTTTCGAAAATTTATGCCTATTTTTTTTTTCTTTGTTGCTTGAAAACAAAAGTTTTCTTAACTTGAAAGTGTAAAAAAGATGCTTGAGTTTATGAAATCCTTTAAAATAATTTATGCTACAAATGCATTGCTGCAAGAGAATTTGTATTTGAGCTCGATATTCATATTATTTATTTTATAAAATCTTAAACCGAAATAGTGTATTGTGCTGAAGGCATTATAAAAAAAATTTAAGGCGGTTAATAAAAAGAAGTTCCAATTTAAAAAAAAAATAGATAGATATATTTTATTCATTAATACAATTTTGCATACTATTGTTACAATTAACTTTTAGTATAGAGTGATTTTAGATAACTAATTCGATTAAATTTTTTTCATGATTCAAATTTAAAATGGCATTTTTTAAATAATACTAAACCATAAATCGTTTTTTTTAAATATCATTCGCATGTAACATGAATTAAATTTCTTAATATGTTCATTAAAAGCCTCGTTACATTTTGTAAAGTTTCCACAAAAGTAGATCTCATATAAATTTATGCAGTATTTTCATCTAGAAATTATGATTTTTAAGTAAATAATTAATAATTATAATTAAAACAATGATTTATTTCATAATAAAAATATCTTATTGGCACACAATTTTTTGTTTCTTGAAAATGCGATGACTACACATCATATTGTAAAACAATGGTTCAATATTTCCATTTTATCAAGAAAATGGCAGCATTAAATTTTAAATTTTTAAAAACCTATGAATTTTGATGGTGCTATAGAATAAGATCTCGGTTATTTTCTAATACCTTAATAACCGAGAAAAAAACGAATTATTTGTTGAAATAGTTTTATTTTCAAAATTTAATTGCCTTTTCTATTGAACGCTAAATACCTAAAGGATATATAAAAAAAGAAAAAGAAATAAATTGCTGGCATAAAAAGAAATAATTACTTTTAAAAACAAAGGTTACATCTTTAAATGTTATTACGAGCATTTGTATTTCTTTTTTTGTAAAATATTTATGATAGAAAAGAAATAACTCAAATAACATTTTCTATTTTAATTAAACAATATTTTATGAATCTTTTCGAGGATTTCAGACAATGAAATTAAAAACAGGAAACAATTTATGAATCATAAAACAATCCAACGAATGCATAAACTTATGACGTTCAGAAACAATTTTACCTTCACGTTAAGAGTTTTCTTCGAAACAAAGCTATAGGAAATTAATATTTAAATCTTACAAAATGCAGTTTTAGTACTGGTTGAATGCGGAGAGTTGTAAAGCGACTGATTAATTGCTTCGATCGTGCATTGTAAAGGGGGAAAGAAATAGATTCGGGGAAAACTTAAGGGAAAGATTAAAAGGGGAAAGGTTAAATGACATTTATTAAATTTTAAAGTAGAAATTAATGAGTCTGGAATATCATTTATTTATTACTCTTTATATAATCTGCATTAAGATACCACAAATTCCTTTCAATAAAAGATTTCTTATAATTTAATTGTATACTATTGCAATTAACGACAGTGATTTAATTAAAAATATTCATGGAAAATGCATTAAACTTATTTTAGAATATTGTATTAAATTATTTTAAGTACGCTTACGAATTTTATTAGTTGAATTTCCTAAAGAAAAAATCTGATCAATCTTAGCTTTATTTAAAGCAGCGGATAATGAAACTAGAGATTAAAAACAATAAATGCAAATAAGGCAATCCATTTGTTTTGAGGTTCTTATACTTTTTTACATTTAGCCCTCTTAATAAGGAACCTTTTTCTTTCGTTTTACTTTATTTATATCAGTGTCATATGGATTTTAATGTTAATTTATTTAAAAATTATAATAATAATGATATAAAAAATTATATATATACATATTTTTTATAATTAATAAAAAATGTGTATATATATAATTTTTTTATATCATTTTACACACACACACACACATATATATATATATATATATATATATATATATATAATTACTCTTTAATCGTCGTCGTTTAATGTTAATTTCATTTTTACTATCGATATCAAAATAAAAATATTTTCAAATATGCTAATATAAATATAAATTATAAATGTAATAACTGAAAAAATGGAATTTGTCAATGTTATTGTTTGTCATTTTTTTTCAAATTAAAATTAAAATTATAAAAAAAAAATTAGCGTCTAAGTTTATTTATAAATATTTGACTTTGTCCTGTGACAGAAGCTAAATAAATAACCCCATCCGATATATAAATTCCCAGTTGTGTAAGAAATCAGAATCTTAGAATGCTATTAGAATCAAAATCGAAAATTCATGAATAATTATCACGCGTTTCAATTAACTAACAAATAAAGTTTGGACTTATGAAAAAGTCCATTATCGTCTCATTTTCCAACTGATTTCGAGCAGTTTGAGATTTAATTGTAAGCAATAATTCAGAACGCACTTCATTAGATTCTGTAGTCCTCATAAACCAGTGCATTAATTCCCATTTGGTACCGACGGCTCATCTTTCATCATAGTGCTAGAAAGCTCGTCAATTTATCTCGCTCTCCAGAAATAGCTTATTATCTCTTAAATTGTTTGCGTTTAATTCTTGTTGGGAGACTTTCCGAAGACTCTCCAATGTTCTTCAAAATTCAGAGAATTTTTTTTACAGTTTCTGAAGGCGTAAGAAAATGAAAATATTTATTATAAATTCATTACAGCCAAGATAAAATGTTTATTATATTTACAGCTGATTCTCGATGAAATGGTCACAGTACATTTTGAGGAAATTTTTTTCCGATTTGGTGCCTGTCTTGACCTAATTAAGAAGATATAGGGTTGGACTCTCTTACAAATGTTTCGTCTTTAGCAGATTGTCTATTTCGATGTCTTCCCATTTTTCATTTGAAAAATTTCTCTGTAGGTGAAATTTACCTTCCATAGACAAGCATGTATGTTATCCCCGCCTCAGTTCACAAGTTGGAGTAAGGACCTTTCGTGAAATTAATGAGTTTTACGAGCTGAATGCTAGCATGCTGGTAGCAGTTGATTACTTTATTTATTAACAAGTAATATAAAAAAAAATTTTAATCAATTCTTACTTTTTTTTACTATATTGCAGAAAATCCATTATAAATAAAGTTGAAAATTTTTCTCTTACATCTGACGCCATCTATTGGTAGATACATGCGACTTAAATCTAAAAAATACTAGAATTAATTAATTAAATTTAATGACCGATTTAATATTTGAAAAGACTGTATCTACAAGTTTCAAAAAATGTATCTGAACTTGTGTGGATGAATAAAAATATTTTATGAACAATTGAAAATTTGAACAAGATATATATAGGGAGATTGTGAGCTAATCAAAGGAATAGAAATATACGATTATCTTGTGGTATTTTTAACTATTTTTCCAATACAAGAAATTGTAAATCACCAAAGAAAAAATGTACGGTACATTTTTATTGTTTCTTACTCTTCGATTCCTTTCTGCACATATTTAATATATGTGCCAATTGTGCTATTTTGTGTGTTTTTGTTCATTAGAAAATATATTTCTCAACAAAAATTTTGAACATTTCATGCACATTTTTGATGAATATAACCAGTAACACTCAATTTTTCACAGTAATTATAAGTATGTTTAAAATTCAGATAGTAAATACATTTAAGGTAAATGACTTATGTTGAAAGAATGCAATGAGCAAGATCTTTACGAAATTCAATTTCGAAATGCATTATAAACAAAATATTGATTTTCTTGAGCCTGAATTACCGAGTGACTAGAGCTCTGGCGGTGCTATAGATGTTTGTAGTCGTTCGGAATCCACTTTAAGCCTTAGGTCTCGGTCTAATATGATTGTAGAGCAAAACCTGACAACTCTACCCTGTAAAAAAGGCAGCGTCACGGAATCAAGTTAGATTTTTACCTACGGGTGCTCCATCACAGCAGAAGCTGCAACCTTTCCCTTCAACCATGAGTCCACATGGGTACTTGGTCTTGGTCTAGATGTCTACCAACTGGAATAAGAAACAACAAAAACAACATGTTTTTCCTTCCATAAATTAATCATCTTTCGCTAAATGATTGTACATATAAGTATTAGGATCTTTCGTAATAAATTTCTATTGTAATAGATAGTATTGCCTCTTTATAAAGAATTTTGGTAAAAAAAAACACCCCAAGATAGGAAATGTGGTTTGTTAAAATAGTAGTAGCTTAAAGATTTAAACAGAAACCCTTTTTAATAACTTTTTCCGATTTCTCTGAAACAATTTCGTCGATGTGTCACTGTCCTGGATACCAATACCTACAAAATGGATTTACAAAACTCTTGGGGTGGAATAGTGCGTCTCAAAGGTCAAATCCAGGCACGTAAATTTTATGAAGAGAGAGTTGGAAAATTGTCCACCGGAAAAAATAACCGGCCACCAAACTTTGATTTATCATACGTCAGAGAACTTATTATGTGATTATGGGATGATAAGAAATTTTTTTAGATGAAATTGAGTTCTCATGGGGCTTTTTCATAAGTTGGGATATCTCTAAGCATCCTTTTTGGATTTGGGCCAAGAAATATTTTACAGAAATCTAAATACACATCTAAAGTCTTTGATCGAATAAAGAAAAAAAAAGAAAATGGAAAATGGTAAAGTACAGATGACACGTCTCTTAGAGCCCTAGAGTTTTCTTAAAAGAGAATTTTTATGGAAAAATATGCGAGTTTGAGATTTAGATAAAAATGTATAGTAAAAAAAATATTTAAAACATTATAATTAAATTAGGTGAGTATTAGGTGCGGTATATTTTTTCAGATATTTTGTAATCTTCGAACTTCTTAGGTTCATTAAAAATGTTATTAAATTAAAAAAATATGATGGAAGCTATGGTTGTAGTATTAATAATATATTTCTAAAACATCAATTGATAAACTTGAAGGTCAAAAAAAATATTATCTGATATAAAAATTTAATTTAATTTTAAATTAGTTCGCAAAAATGTCTTGCAAACATTTGCTTAGGAATAAAATTAAATTTGCTTGTTCAAACATTTGCTTAGGCATAAAGTGTAATTTCTTTATATAAATCGGAAAAAATATGATTTTGTCCTCAAAAACACTGTTGATGAATTAATTATGTTGCCTCTTTTATATTTGTGTAAGATATATATTGTGATGAAATTGTCTTGCTCTATAAATAATTGTTTGTTTTTAATTGGCAGACATTGTCATTTCGTGGTTTCAAATGTTTTTTTTTTTTTATTTAATTTTGAATTCCAGCAAAAATACTGTATTTCTCAGTATGTTTAGGTGTGTTAATGGTTAAGTATTTTGATAAGTTATTAAGTTTAGTGTAAGTTATGTGTAAATACTAAGTAGCAAAATAGAAAGGATAAAAATGTTAGAATACCACCTCTTTCATAAACGACAATTCCCATAGAGTTCCAATACGCATCCTGATATAATCATTAATGCACCTTTCGTAATTTAAGTAACTACTTTCAAATGTATTGATAATTATTAATATTACAACATATTAAGCAGATATGTTGAATTCGGGAATGAACATACTGTCAATTATTACTTTTAAAAATGTTAATGGATTTAAGATAATTTTTTAAAAAATTGGGGCAGTAATTATCATATCTTGATCTTGTGATGTGTGATTTCTTTTTAATATTTATAATCTTCCAAAAGGGAACTCCTAAACAAGGAAATAAATCAATTCAATGAAGTCAAAATACTACTGAAATTTGCATGAATGTTGTATGAGTATTTTTTTAATGTGGTATAGCACAACTCTTCCATTAAAAAATATGGGTTTATGGAAACTACTAATAATGTTTTGAATACTTCATGCTATAATAAAATATCCGTATATGTGACATTTTTGGATCACCATTATAATTTACCATACATGTGGACAAAATTGATCCAAGCATATTAAAACAATTCCAAATAAAGTAAATGCTTTTTAAAATCTTTATAAAGCATTAATATTGCAATTATTTTTACTAATCTAATGTTTTACTACATTAAAAATTAATTTTTATTTAATTGAAAAATAAATACTACGAATTTTTTTTTAGCAATTTTTGACATGCGTCTGTAAAAAATAAATTTACAACAAACAAGTACAACCATCAGAACTTGACAACAGTTTGAAACTCCTAAACAATTAAAGATATCAATTCAATGAAGTCAAAATAGGACGGAAAGTTTTATGAATATTGTATAAATATTTTTCGAGTGTGGTATAGTAAAATTTTTCCATATAATGGTAAAAAAAATATGGTTTTGTGGAAACAATTAATAATGCTATGAATATGTCATGCTATAAAGAAAAGTTCATATATGTAACATTCTTATGTCCCCATTGTTATTTACCATACATGTTAACAAAATTGATCCAAGTATATTGAAACAATTCCAAATATAGTAAATTCTCTCCAAACGTACAACCCCCAGAACTTGATAACAGGTTGAAAACGCAAGTATTAAATTATGTCATTACAATCTTGGAAAAAAAACCATCTTTCTGAAGAAGACACTATTTTTTTTTCATGTCATATCAGCTACTCAATATTAGGACGAATCTCCTGATCATTATTTCGTTTCTCTTGCCAACTTCCCAGAAAATCACAGGAAAACGGGAGACAGAGGAGGGACATAAAAAGGGAAAAGAGTTTCCGGTTTCCCGAAGACAAATGAGGAGTTAGCAGGAGAAACGAATGCTGCCCGCTGAAACGTGTAATCCCGCACCAACCACGGGGGACTCGAGCTGAAAAGAGATATTCAGCAATAAGGGAAGATATTCCGTCCATGGTGAAGGGAATCAACGGCGAGTTTAAGGTGCTTTCAGCCCAGGAATATTTGTTTTAGGTGGGAGGAATTCTTATGTGTCAAGCTGTAAAAGGGTAGATTTTTTTTTTGTGTGAGCTGAAGATATCAAGATATAAAAAGGGAAATGCATGTATACAATTTTATAGCATACGAGAGGAGAAAAAGATTCAGATTTAGAAAAAATAATATGATCGGTTATTTTCAAAGATATAGATTTTCATGCTGATATCTGTGCTTAGATTTATGGAGGGCGAGCCAAAAATAAAATTTAATTAATTATAATGAAAGAAATGAAATTATTAATAAATGAAAGAAAAAAATTTGTTAATGATTTTGTATACATACCTGGTGGCCGATGAAAGAGTGAACGAATTTTAAAAAAGTAACTTTTAATAATAGTATTTCTTCCCAGAAGATTGTGGACTGATTCAGTTCTTTCAAATCGGGTAATTAGATTTTGAATAGCTTGGAGGTATTATGACATTAAAATGTTATTACCTCTGTGTCTGAATAATTGATCTTCCACTGGATTAGAAACTCTCAGAGAGTTTTACATATTGCTGAGCATCACACGTACCCATTTTAATCTTGAAAGACAATATACAGAATAAAAGATTGAAAATTAACTAGATATGACATTTTCAAAGATTTAAGTTTTTCAGAGACAGCGTTATACTATCAATTCAAAAGCTCTTACATCAGTTATTTATCTGGAACTTACAAAACCACAACACTCAACCACACCACTACTATACACTGACTCTTCAGAGGATCACAGGCCTTGCTCCCCATCAATTAAAATTGCAAGCAGAAGCAGCACTCATTGTTGTGTCTAAAAGAGGAAAACTTGCAAATAGAAGCACTTCTAAGAAATGTGGATGATTTCGAGCAGAAAATTGCTGTTTGTCATTCCAAGCATTTCATATTTTTTTATATCTATAATCAAGTTGCCATTAGAACTCAGTTCTCTTCAGTACGAATGGATTTAAATCAAGTAAAGGCACAGGACACAGGTGTTTTGCCCTTCAAAAAGAACGAGAGTAGAATGGATGGGTAAATAAATCTCACAAAACTCCGAATTTCAAGCAGAATTAATTGTCATAAGTGAATCTATTTGACAAGTCTCCACAACAAAAAACGTGCAAAGATATTGTCTTATAGCCTGTCTGGTTTACTGGCGATCTTAAGTTTTCATATATCACATCTATTCGTCAGGGATATGCAGAGTTCTATCCACTCCAATAAACATACTGGATTAGAATGAATCAAAGAACATATATCCGGTAATGAAACATTTAATGAACTCGCCAATCAAAGCATATCAAAAGCTCATCCAATACTAATGAAAAGCTCTTTCAGAATTGAAGAAAAATGAAATAATCACCTCCTTTCAAAATGGCAAACATAGACTAAATGATTAATGGACTGACCTGCCTACCAAATTATTAAAAAAGTAACATCTTCTAGGCGAACTAGTGAACAAATCATGAAATGAAATCTTTGCAGGTTCCATTTAAGAACTGCAGCTTTTGTTCAAGCAGATAAGAATGTAATCTCCACTTTTCTACCTCCTGCTTACTGACATTATCATGGCATATGAAGAAACTTTCCTAATCCAATATTCATATATGTAACATTAACATTTTGAAATCATCAAGGGGCTAGATTCAAAATACGAAGCAAGATAAATTTTAATAATGAAAATCAAAATTTATTTATACCGTACTAAGCTTCCAATTGCCTACTTATCAATGTGTTATGTTTTTCCAATTTTCTTTTAGTTTCAAGTGTAATATACAGTGTATATGTATATTTGTACATTTAAGGTAATTTTTTTTATTAAAAATAATCAACATGATGTATATTCCAGGTAAGTTAATTTTGTAAAACTTTTTTACTATACACCGTATATATATAAGATTTTAATTGCTTCTTCTTACATTGTTTTGCGAGTTCTCACTGACTTATTCTTACAATTAATTAGTTATGTACTTTTCCGTTTTAAATATTATCTTTCAGTTCTAACATTTTTGAACCTTTTATACTTCAATTGCTCATAATTATGCAGTATGTGGTTTCACTGATTTATTTTTATGTTTAATTTATTAGGTGCTATTCCTCTATTTAATCATACAGTCTGCTTATCTTAATTACAATGATGAATTCTCTATCTTGCTTTCTGATTTATACATTTTTTACATTTTTAAATGGCATGTATATTGTTTAGTAATGTATTATAAATATTTTCTATTTTATGTTTTACTGTAAATATTATATTTCTATGTAGTCTCTCACATCAATTTTATATGTGTTGTTTTTGGATTCTTTAATTTTATTTGGGTTCTATCTTATATTATATTATATGAGTTTATATATTGTAAAATGGTATCTACGACAGTGTTCGATCACTAAAACGTCAAAGGGCTTATTTTGAAAAATTTCCCTTTTTTTCCCTTCAATCCCGTGTTCACCTTGTATTTTCTTTTACCCTTCAGATTTCCTCCGTTCTCTCCCCCATCTTTTCTGTTGCTTTTACCTAGCCTCTTTTCTCTGTCTCTGTCACTCATTTTCCTCCGCCCTCTCTGTGTCTGTACAAATTCCCTCGCATCATTCTCAAACTGTAACTTTCGATTCTACCACTGTGATGTGGTGTGGTATGATATAGTGTAGAAATAGTAATTGTTAGTAGTACCTTGTATATATCTGTCATTTTCCTGCTGCTTTCAAATATCCTGTTACTACGAAATTGTATCAATGGCATTTCAATATTGAATCATTGTCATTGTATACATGCCATTTTCCTTTCCTCCTACTTGGCCATCTATGTCATTTTCCTTTCCTCCTACTTGGTCATGTCTATGTCATTGGCCACGTCTTGTTTTGGTCATGTCTATGTCATTGGCCATGCCATGTTTTGTCTTATCTTGGTCATGTCGTCATTGGCCATGTCTTGTCTTGGTCATATCGTCATTGGCCATGTCTTGTATTGCCTTGGTCATGTCTATGCCATTGGCCACTCTTGTCTTTGTCATGTTTATGTCATTGGCCATGTCTTGTCTTGTCTTGGCCATGTCTATATCTTGGGTCTCTATGTCATTTTTCCTGCTACTTCCAAAGTACTATTTTTTCAAATTATTTGTTTTCTTAGGCACTTCTGTTTAGAATACAGCCATTCTTAGATCTACATCCTGGAAAATTCTGATAGTCCGGCATCCAACATTTTTCTTTGTGAGGAGGATATGATGCGGCAAGCCTCATGTTAAGTTAAAGAAAAACGTGGATGTAAATAATAAGCTATAGAAGCACTGAGGGGTGACGAGCGATAAATTTATTTAATAGGAAATTCAAAATCGTTTGAGCAGCACCAGAAACTGTACCGATACCCTACATTTTTAGTTATTGTAGATCTATAAGTGGCACACAATTCTTGATGAACTTCTGCAGCTTTATGTCCTTTAGCTTCGAGAAAGTGAACCACTTCACATTTTGAGGAATTTTCTATTTATGATAGGCATTGAAATTTACTCTTATATGTAGGCCGATCTATCATACTATCATATATACTTACTATCATATTGTATGTGTTTCGTATGTGATAAAAGATAGGCGCTTGTTATAGCGTAAACGTGATTTGATTATTGTTATCATTGAGAAATCATGCAGAACTAGTCATTTCTACTGAAATTTACGAACGTAGAAAGTAGGAATACACATTGGTTTAAAAATATCATGGTTGGATTTTTGTCTTCGTTTAAAACAAGTAGACAATTTATAAAATAGTTTATAAGCATGGGGTTTTATATTGCTAAATAATAATTTTTACATATACGAATAATTTTGCATCAATATTCGATTTGAAAAAAATTGTAATTTCAATGTGATAATTTTTCTCAACTATTAAAGTGTAGCTCTTTTGAAAAGACATAATAAATTTCCTGTCAAGCAGCAATAAAACAAAATGATTATTTATATAAAAGGGGATGACACAATGTATTATGAAGAAAATAAATACATAGTTTAAAATCATGAACATAATAAAAACTCGAAACCTTTTAGTCTAAGACCTATTTAGCTACAACTGTTGCATAAAAATAAATCTAAATATTGCTTATAAAGGCATAACTGACTTCAGTTGCTGATAATCAGAACATGACAAAAACATTCCTTCCGCAGAAGACATTTCTCTTTTCTTTTTTTATGATTTCCGTATATCTCCAGTGACTCGATATTATTTTCTTTCCTCTTACCAACTTCCCAGAAAATCCTGGAAAAGAAAGCCGGAGAATAGAGAAGGGAAATAAACAGTCCCGGTTATCCAAAGACAAATGAGGAGAAACGAATGCTGCCCACTGATACGCGTAACCGTGCACCAACCACTGAGGGGCTTCAGGTCGGAGGAAATATTCAACAATAAGGAAAGATGCTCTATCCGTGGGTGAAGGGAATCGACTGTCATAATTAGATGCTTTCAGCCAAGGGCATAACGATGATCTAGGAAGAAAGAGCTGTTGCGTAACAAACAGTAAGGATTACAAATTTTCTGCTAGAAGATATCAAGGTATAAAAGAGAAAATATTGATGTTGGATTTTGCTATTCATCGGATAAATGAAATGTTGATATATATTTTTATCATTTTTTTTTCGATTATTTTTTTATGTTTTCATGTTTGTGCTATATTCTATCCAGTAAATTTAATTTTATTATTTTATGACTGATTACATTGACCACTGTTACCATTGAGAATTAACATAAAACTGGTCATTTCTTTTGCAATTTAAGAACATGGACAATAGGAATAAAAACTAGTTTAAAAATAATATGTTATGGGTTTTTTTCTTCGTTTAAACCAAGCAAATCAATTTCAATATCATTTATCAACGTAAGGCTTTATATTCATAAACAATAATTTTTACATTTACCAATAATATTTGCATCAATATTCGATTGGAAAAAAATTTAAATTGCAATATGAAAATTTTTCTCAACTATTAAATTGAAACAGCATAATGCATTTCCAAAAGGCATAATATGAAAATATAATAAGAACTCAAAACCTTTTAGTCTACGTCATATCTTGCTACAATTGTTGCATAAAAATAAATCTAAATATTGCTTATAAGAGCATAACTCGCTGCAATTACTAATAATCATAACAGGGTGAAGGGAATCGACTGTCAAAATTAGATGCTTTCAGTCAAGAGCATAACGATGACCTAGGAAGAAAGAATTGCTGCGTGGTAAACAGTAAGGAATACAACATTTTTTGCTTTAAGATATCAAGATATAAATAGGAAAATATTGAATGTTGGATTTTACTATTTATCGGATAAATGGGATGTTGATATTTATTTTTATCATTTTTTTTCGATTATTTTTTTATGCTTTCATTTTTGTGCCTTAGCCTAACCAGTAAATTTATTTTTATTATTTTATGATTGATAGCATTGTTGATCTTCGCACTTTTTGCGTTTAAAAACATAGAATGATTTCAGAATTGTATATTTAGTACTTTTATATCAATCTTATCGTCATCAGACAATGCATTTCTGTGATTTGTTAATAATTAGCATGTATGAAATAGCATTTTTCAGACAGCTTTCATCCTAACCCTTTTTCTGTAATTTTCCCTGTTTTTCATCAAGTTACACACCCACCAATTGAAGTGTCGGTAAAAATTGAACCTGACTTCAGAAATCTTATAGTTTTGTGTTTTCGTTGGTTTTATTTTAGATGCTTTCAGTCTTAAATGCTTATATTACCTTATGGTTTTGTGTTTTCGAATGAAATAAATCTAAATATTGCTTATAAAAGCATAACTGGCTGCAGTTGCTAATAATCAGAACATGACAAAAGCATTCCTTCGACAGTAGTCATTTCTCTCCTCTTTTTTTATGATTTCCGTATATCTCCAGTGATTGGATATTATTTCTTTCCTCTTACCAACTTCCCGGAAAATTCTGGAAAAAATGCGGGAGAAGGGAAATAAATAGACTCCGATTATTCGAAGACAAATGAGGAGTTACGCAGGAGGAACGAATGCTGCCCACTGATGCGTGTAACCCTGCACCAACCACTGGGGGGCTTCAGGTCGGAGGAAATATTCAACAATAAAGATAAAGATATTCTGTCTGTGGGTGAAGGGAATCGACTGTCAAAATTAGATGCTTTCAGTCAAGAGCATAACGATGATCCAGAAAGATAGAGCTGTTGCGTGGTAAATAGTAAGGAATACATATTTTTTGCTTTAAGATATCAAGATATAAAACGGAAAATATTGATGTTGGATTTTAGTTTTCGTCGAATAAATGAGATGTTGATATTTATTTTTATCGTTTTTTTTTTTTTTTTTTTCGATTACTTTTAATGTTTTCATTTTTGTGTCATATTGTAGGGTTTAAGTTTAGTTTTATTATTTTATGACTGATTATATTGTTGACCTTCGCAATGTTTTACACTTAAAAACATAGAAAGATTTCAGAATGAACAAGTGCTTTTAATCAATCTTATAGTTATCAGACAATGCTTTTCTATGATTTGCTAATAATTAACAAATATGAAATAGCATTTGTCAGATAGCTTGTATCCTATCTTCTTTTTTGTAATTTTTCTTGTTTTTTGTCAAATTACAAGAACACCAATTGCAATATAGGCAAAAATTGAATCTGCTTTCAAAACATAACGATGATCAAGGAAGGAATAACTGTTGCGTGGCAAACAGTAAGAAATACACATTTTTTTTCTTTAAGATATCAAAATATAAAACAAAAAATATTGAAGTTGGATTTTACTATTCATTGGATAAATGAGATGTTAATATTTATTTTTATCATGTTTATTATTATTATTATTATTATTATTTTGCTTTCATTTTTGTGCCATATCCTAACCAGTAAACTTAGGTTTATTGTTTTATGACTAATTATATTGTTGACCTTTGCAATTTTTTTGCGCTTAAAAGCATAGAAAGATTTCAGGATGGCATATTGAGTGCTTTTATATCTAACTTATCGTTTTCAGATGATGCATTTCTGTTGTTTCCTAATGATAAACGTGTATGAAATAGCATTTTTCAGACAGCCTGTTTCCATCCTTTTCTGTAATGTGTTTTTTGTCAAGTCGCCAATTGAAGTATCAGCAAAAACTGAATTCGCTTTCAGAAACGTTTATGTTTTTAGATGTTTGCTATTACACCATGTAGACTTTAAACATGATTGTGTGATTTGATATTTTGGCATGTAGTCATTGGATTGTGTTTCATGTTTCACTCTATGTGTAATATATACTATTTAAGTAAGGGAAATTTAACATCTATTTATCTTAGTAAGCTTGCTTATTTAACAACAAGCAGCTTTCGTAATAAAATCTATTAATATATATTTAATTTGAGATATAAAGATTTTTATTGAACATTGAATTTGATTATTTTAAAAACAGATAATAATTTCACTACAAAGCATTTTTATTGTTATGTATAAAAGTGAATCTTGCATTCAAGTGAATAAATGTACAGATTAAGACTTTGTGTATTTAATTTATCTAGTGTATGATTACCGCAATTATAAGTTCCATCCTATTTTATCGTGTTAGCTTAACAAAATCCCTTAAAATATGCAATCGAATAGAATTGGAAATTGTTTTAACATAGAAACGAACATGGCATCACAATCCAAAAAGCATGCACATTCTTCCGCAAGAAGAGATTTCTTCCTCCTTTTCGTAGTTATTATTTTCACGTGCCATCAGTTATTCGATATTAGGAACAAATCTCGTGATCATTACTGGGTTTTTTTTTTTTTTTTGCCAATTCTCCAAAAATATGGAGAGAGAAATAAAGCGAGAAAAGGAGTTCCGATTTCCCATAGATAAATGAGGAGTTACTTAGCAGGAGAAACGAATACTGCCCGTCGAAACGTGCAATCTCGCACTCGCAGCCGCTGGGGACTTTCACAGTTCGCAGGCGGGTATGAAGCAATGAGGAAGACGCTCTACCATCCCTTCTGGAATCCGAGGTGGAGGGAATCTTCTCTTGAGAATAAGAATGTTTTCAGCCGAGATGTTTTTTTTTTTGTAGCAGCAAAATCTTCTAACTGTTGTTTCTCTTTTTTTGGTTAAATAGAAGGGAATGATTCACTTGTATAATTTTTCTCGTTAGTAAACTGTGTGATTTTTCAATTCCTCCTGTTAACTCACATTCTCCCTATATATATCTTGTTCAAATTTTCAATCGTTCATAAAATACTTGCTATTCATCAAGTTCAGATAAATTTTATTTTGAACTTGTAGTGGATGACACTGTTAATACTGTTAATAGTGGATGTTAATACACTGTTTTTCAAACATTAATGCATTAATTAAATTTAATTAATTAATTTAAATTTTTTTTAGATTTAAGTTGCATGTATCTAATAATAGATGGCGCCAGATGTAAAAGAAAAATTTCAAGTTTATTTGTAAAGGATGTTTTTGTAATATAGTGAAAAAAAAGTAGGAGTTGACTTTAAAAAATGTTTTTATATTACTTGTTTTTCTCATTAGTAAACAATGTGATTTTTATAATAAGGACAAAATGTCAATTTAAGCAAATTGGATTTCTTGTTTTATAATAAACGCAAATATCAGATTTTATTATGAATAGGATAGAGGAAGTTTTGTTTTTTGTAGTAGTGGAGTTTTTCTTTTTTTTTTTAACATTAGAGTTTGTTTTTGAATTTCATGTCTGTTGTTTTTTCTCCAATTATACCTTGCTCGGTTATAGATTTCAGCTGAAATCAGAATCATAGCTGTTTCAGAAAAGTGCTATGATTTTGGCCAGCACATAGACGGACTTCATAATGGTCGGCTGCCTATATGTGCTTTTGATATTATGACCTGGCATCATTGGCTGAATGACCTTTTGTCCTTCCTATGTATAGGAGTAATGTAACATACAAGATTACCACAATTTTATGTAATTAATGAAATGCAATTAATGTAATATTAACACAATTTTATGTAAGTTAATGTAACATACATGATTACACAATTTTAAGTTCCGTCGTATTTTATCGGGGTAACAAAATCCCTTAAAATAATCCTAAACAATATTGTTAAAAAATTCAATCGAATAGAATTACTAACAGTGTGAACAGTGGCAACTAACACGGCCTCACAATCCAAACAAAAGCACGCTTTTCCTCACACAAGAAGCCGTTTCTCCCTCCTTTTCGTGGTTATTATTTTCACGTACCATCAGTTCTTCGATATTAAGTTGAATCTCTCGATCATTAGTGCGCTCTTTTTTCGCCAATTGTTCCAAAAAATGGAGAGAGAAATAAAACAGGAAAAGAGTTCCGATTTCCCATAGATAAATGAGCAGTTACTTAGTAGGAGAAACGAATGCTGGCCGCTTAAACTTGCAATCTCGCACTCGCAGCCGCTGGGGACTCGCAGCTCGGAGGCGGCATTCGGCAATAGAGAAAGACGTTCTACCATGCCTTCTGGAATCCGAGGGGAAGGGAATCGACTCTTGAGAATAAGAATGTTTTCAGCCGAGAAATTTTTTTTTGCAGTAGCATACTGTCTTCTAACTT